>BLIY01000023.1:0-182070 GCA_023705535.2 Babesia ovis
AGTTATCTGGTTCCTCTCCAGAGAATCCTAGCAGATGGATCCCGGAAGGGTTTCTGTACTCTGGGATACTTCCAGGATGGAACTGGAGACAGCCTTCTGTCAGAGGGCATTAGTGATGTGTATCTCTAGGGGTGGTCAGCAGTCTACAGGGTGGCAGGGCCACAACACAGAATCTGATTCTGGAGTGACAGACGGGTTAATTTCGAAGTGATTACCGGAGTGATTTTTGGTTGACCATCAAGTTGATTTCGAGGTGATTTCGAAGTGATTACTGAGATGATTTTTACTCGATCAATGACCTAATTTTTACTTGATTTTTGCTCGATGAACAACTTGATTTTCACGTGATTTTTGCTTCATGAGTGACTCAGTTTCTGAATTGTGGGGCGAACCCCATGTTTGTGAGAGACATCTGTTGATCGATTTCATGATGACGATTGACTTATTACTTGACAGATCAATCGACAGGAAGTCAGTCGACAGGAAGTCCGAAGCCAACCCATTTGATGACTTACGAACAGAAGATTGACCGACTAGCGTCGACGACGACTTCGGTCCCGATACACGACTTGTATGCTAACAGTCTGTTCAGGTTTACGTATCCTCTGAGCGAAACTCAGTCATATTACCTGTTGCAGGATTGTTTGGTGGCACTGTTTTATCAGTTGTACTTAATCTGTAGGCAATGCAACTCGACGCAAACATTTGGTAACGGTTGGGGATACTGTAAGTATGGAGAAGGAGTGGATTGTGATGGAAAGGATGGTAAAGGATGTACGTCGTGGATATGTCCAGTAGGGAATAAGAGTGAACATGAGAAGAATAAGAAATGTGGTACTGATAAGGCTTCTCCTCTACAAGCTTTTCTGACGGACTGTCTCAAGGGGTTTACCTGTCCAGTGGTGATGGATAAGATGGAGAAACACAAGGATAAAATCAACACACCGGGTGTGTATCTCTCCTGTTACATGGAATTCCTAGAACACAGAACTCACCTGCCGGTGGGCCAATACTGCCCTATACCGATGGGATTCAGTGGAAGCTTCAGGTCTAGGGGTGCCAATGGCACAGGTGTTGGTATGAGTGGTCTAGCTTTGAATGCAATCTGTGCTCACTATGCCAACGATGATTTGACGGACTCGTGTTTGTATCAGGTAACACGGTGCATTTCTAGTCTGACCAGGAGAGTGCCTAGGTCAACTGGAACACTGTATGGGTTCTTCTATGGAGTAGGCCAAGTAGCCTTCCATAGGAATATTTGGAAGGATGGTAGAAGTCAGAATGATGATACCTTTAAGAAAGCACTAGAAGGTGAGTTGAAGTGTTGTCCTGGATGGAGGAAACCTAGTGATCTGATGAAAGCTCTGATGGGATGGACAGAGAGTGATCATAGTAAGAATCACACAGATGGTAAACCCGCTAAACCTACTTTGGGAAGCTTGTGTATGTGTAATTATAAGAAACAGAATGGAAGCCCAGATCCTACTTGTGGTGACTATTTGAAGCCACTGACAGGATCAATGTATAAATGTGTCTCCGACAGGTTCTGTGAGACATATGTCAGCTGGATAGTGCATCTAAGCTGGAGGTTACAGAGTGGATTACAGAAGTTGCTTGAGGAGTTTGTGAAGATTGATTGTAGTAAGAGTGGATGTAGTACAACGGGTGGTAGTAGTAGTCACTGTTGTCAAGGTGGTGATAACCATGGCACAGCCTGTAGATGTGACAACGTCGTTAAGTGTGTTGGTGTGCATGGGCTTTTCTATAGGTTTGGATTTAGCTATCGTGATCCAGATAACCTGACTGGTAGCAGTAAAAAACAATGCAAAGACTTCGTCGATCGATTGGGAAAGGTGTTAACAGAAAAGTATTTCCAAGACCTCTCCAAGCAGTTACGCAAATTCATGTACTCGACTAGAGCTCTGTTTGGAGTATATATTGGAGTGTACTGGTCAGCAGTGCTGGTGTACCTACTGTGGTCAATGACCTATAACCTGGATCTGATACATATCCAGTCGCACTGGAGAAGCCCTGGAAGTTATCTGGTTCCTCTCCAGAGAATCCTAGCAGATGGATCCCGGAAGGGTTTCTGTACTCTGGGATATTTTCGGGATGCTCCTGGAGACAGGCTTCTGTCACAGGGTGTTAGTGATGTGTATCTCTGATAAACCAGACACATGGATCAGGTGTTTCTGACTCCGTCGGTGATTTGATTTTGGAGTGACCAATGAATTAATTTTGGAGTGATTACCGAAGTGATTTTGGAGTGATTTCGAAGTGATTTCGAGGTGATTTCTGACTGACTAGTGACTTGATTTTCAAGTGATGAGTGACTTGATTTTTGCTTGATGAGCAACTTGATTTTGATGTGATTACCGAAGTGATTTTGGAGTGATTTTTGGTTGATTTTTAGTTGACTGGTGACTTGATTTCTACTTGATTTTTGACTTGATTTTCACGTGATGGATGACTTGATTTATACCCGCGGAGCGTTGAAGTCACAACGTAATATGTGTTCTAATTTCTACCCGCGGAGCGAAGTGGTTAGTACTCCATGAGTGTATCAGTTTCGATGTAATGAGTGAAGTGCTTTTGATCTTATAAGTGCTTTGATTTATACCCGCGGAGCGAATCATTAACCAAGTGATTCCTGACTCAGTTTATGTGTGATTAGCATCTGATAGATGACCTGTGTACTAACTGGATTACCAAGCTGCCGCAGGCAAGAGAACTCTATTCAAGTGTAACCGGTATACCAGCTAACGCAGTTAGAAGTGCTAAGACCAGCTAACGCAGTTAGAAGTATTAACATGAAGCTAACGCAGTTAGGAGTACTAAGACCAGCTGCCGCAAGCAATATAAAGGTGCAGTTGCACCAGCAGTTGGAGAAGCAGTACTACTAACATCAAGCTAACGCAGTTAGAAGTAATAATACCAGCTAACGCAGTTAGAAGTAATAAGACCAGCTGCCGCAGGCAATACAGAGGTGCAGCTGCACCAGCAGTTGAAGAAGCAGTACTACTAACAACAAGCTAACGCAGTTAGAAGTAACAATACCAGCTAACGCAGTTAGGAGTACTAAGACCAGCTAACGCAGTTGGAAGTACTAATACCAGCTAACGCAGTTAGAAGTGCTAAGACCAGCTAACGCAGTTAAGAGTACTAAGACCAGCTGCCGCGGTTAGAAGTACTAAGACCAGCTGCCGCAGGCAAGAGAACTCCATTCGAGTGTAACCACAATAACAGCTATCGCAGTTAGAAGTATTGATACCAGCTAACGCAGTTAGAAGTATCAACATGAAGCTAACGCAGTTAGAAGTAATATGTCCAGCTGCCGCAGGCAATATAGAGGTGCAGCTGCACCAGCAGTTGGAGAAGCAGTACTACTAACAACAAGCTAACGCTGTTAGGAGTACTAAGACCAGCTGCCGCAGGCAATAATGAGGTGCAGCTGCACCAGCAGTTGGAGAAGCAGTACTACTAACAACAAGCTAACGCTGTTAGGAGTACTAATGATAAGCTGCCGCAGGCAATAAAGAGGTGCAGCTGCACCAGCAGTTGAAGAAGCAGTACTACTAACAACAAAGCTAACGCAGTTAGAATTGCTCATGATAAGCTGCCGCAGGCAATAAAGGGGTGCAGCTGCACCATCAGTTGAAGAAGCAGTACTACTAACAACAAAGCTAACGCAGTTAGAATTGCTCATGATAAGCTGCCGCAGGCAAGAGAACTCCATTCAAGTGTAACCAACATACCAGCAAACGCAGTTAGATATATCGGAATACAAGCTGCCGCAGGCAATGATAACAACAAGCTAACGCAGTTAGAAGTACCAGGTAAAGTAGTACTGGAAAACAAGCTGCCGCAGGCAATAAAGAGGTGCAGCTGCACCAGCAGTTGGAGAAGCAGTACAACTAACATCAAGCTAACGCTGTTAGAAATATCAATACCAGCTATCGCAGTTAGAAGTACTAAGACCAGCTGCCGCAGGCAATAGAGAAGTACATCTGAGGTCGCACTGGAAACCAGCACAGAGTTATCTGGTTTTCCTCCAGAAACTGCTTGCAGACAACAAGGTCAAGGGTTTCTGCACCATTGGATACTTTGGTGAAGGAAGAGATGATCTGGTGTCACTAGGTGTTAGTGATGTGTATCTCTAGGGGTGGTTGACACCAATACCAGTAGTAGCACTAAAAATGAATGGTGATGGTAACAGCAACTTGCTGACAAACATCCAGGGTTATTATATCGCATAACAACGTGCTACAATAGACACTCCTTGTTATTGGTTCCAACAGATTACGAACTTGTTACACTAACAATGTCCTCGGTGGTTACCAGGATTACTACCTTATGACAGGACTACTACCTTCTGACAGGATTACTAGGTACCTGGTTAATGTATGGTATACAGGGAACACAACCAGGAACCAAGTAAAAAGACCTCTAGAAACTAGGTACAAACTATGTGGTCTAGTGATTAGTGGACCAGTTGACTAACCAGTAAGTACTGGATTATGTGGTTTCCACCAGATGGGTTACCAATGACTCAACAGCTGGGTTACCAAACAATCAACATGTGAGACAACAAAGACTCAGTTGATGGGTTATTCAACGGGTGACAAACATGTTGTCTGGTGTCCATTAGATGAGTTACCACCCTTTCTGCAAAGAGGTGTTAAGAGTACCTGCTAGTGATGGTCTTTCAATCACATAGACCATTAGTAACTCAGTGGTTACCACTCAAATACACAACCGAAAGACAATTACTAGGGTTTAAACATTAAAATACCGCATGGTATATATGTTAAAGTCCATCAGTAGAGGTGGACGTAGAAAGTACTGTAATATGAGTTGTCTGTCGCTCGAGTGGGTTAACCCTGTGTGGTTTAACACAGATGCTAGACATCTGTACTTGAACCAAGGTGTACTTGGACTGAGTTCTGGATCAACCGTGATATTACTATTATGGGACCAACAGTTGTGATTTCCTTTATTGGACCCCTGGAAGACACCTATGTCAACACCAAGGTGGTTGTCAAGAGGCCAGTTAACTAACAAATCTTGAAAGACTCTGTTACCAAGTTGTAAATCCGGTGAAACTCAACTTGTTCATCGAGTAAAAATCATGTCGAAATCACATTGATGATCAGGTACATATCAGATTGTTGACCAGATGCCAATCACACTGTTGATCGAGTAGTAACTGAGTCGTCAGCCATCCAGTAATCACATCAAAATCAATTTGTTCATTGAGTGACAATCATCTTGTGAACCAGGTTATTACCAAGCTGTTGAACTGGATACTACCCAGGTATTAAACGCGTTGTTACCAAGTTGTGAACCAGGTTACTAAGAGTTGTAAACCGGCTTGTGCACTACTGTACCTAAAAGTGACTCAAAGTCCAATGGCACGTCAACACGTTTATGTACGTATCCCGTGTGACAACTCTTCACTACCTTCCAAGTTTTTCTGTAGAACCCGTTTGCCATAAGGGTATTCTTTGGGTTCAACCTTTTCTGGTGTAATCTCCTCCTTTGTAGCAAACATTGCATCAAATACATTTAGATGGTATGCGCAATATATCCATGGGATTGCAAATACCATTGCTATAACAAGTAGAATAGGTGGTGCGTAATGGTGTTCAGTTTGTTTTTTACCGTATAGGGCAAATACTATCTCTAGGATAAGCGTTTGAAACACGAGAATACTCAGTACCCCGAAAGCTATTTCCATCGGCGTAAATTGGTGACCAATAAAGTCCAAATCACAGGATAACCATAGGATCGCTATAACTGCTGGAAAACAGACCATAACCAGTGCGGCAGAAGAGGTAGAGAGTTTCACGTTACTCTGCTCTTCACACCCATTTACGCAAAAGTAGGTCTTTGTTGCCAATATAACGAGCATCAACACGGTGACCACTACCGAGAGGCCTATAAAGATCTTTTGCCTATTGCAATATGGTTTACACATGGTGTTCTGGCGATAAACTGCTGCCTGAAAAGCGATAAATAGGATAAGACTAAGTGACGTCATAATCATAGTGGCCTTCAGGTTTGGCTTTGTCATTTCCTTTTTCTTATCTGAACAATTCAGTAACCTTATATAAACCTCCAAAAGTACCACGACCAAAAGTGCGACAAACAATAGCATTCCCAAACCCAGGCAAACCTTCTGGCAGACATCCAAGCCGCGATCTATATGGCACAGATAAAAGCAGTAAAAAGCGAAGGCCAGCGAGCTAGCGAAACCGACGAACATGGTAAGAAACACAATTAGATTTGTAATACTATCTGGAACGTCAAACTTAGTGAAGACTTCTTGAAAAAGCCTTTTCGGATCTTCTAAATCCCCCAGTATACACAACACTGCTACATTGACAAAGGACATCAATGTTAGTATACCAAGTACAATAAATATGATCTCTCCGACAGTTAACCGGCCTACTTTGCGGTTCAGGAAAGCCGACTTGGCGCCTTCGTCCTTTTTGTCCATCATGACATTGGTAATGCCCTGGACGGTGCCCTTGGCGCTGACCCGGGTCAGTATGGTTGTGGTCCAGATTATCATGTGACCAATGACCTTGGACCATCCAAGGATGGGTCTGTTTAGTACCACCATCTTGTTTGTTGTAATCGACTATTGTTTTCAGTACGGTTATATCCTTCTTGGTGTATTAACAAGCTAGAGTTGTTGTCTTTTGGTTGGTTGGATGGTATCAGAATATCAGCATTCAATTGATACAGCCAGTTATGGTAGAATACCTCAAATGCACAGCGAAACCATATACCTTAATCTTTTTTGCATATATGAAAAAAGAAGGTCGAAGGCACCTAGATAATATGTTGAAGTAGAAATACTATTACAACCTAAGCGAATTATACTTCAATAGATTCTTGTTTATTCCACTCAGACAAGAGACACAAACATGACCATCATCCCTATTCGCGTTTACTAACTTCCTCCTGCTAGCGTTTCATCGATCACCCATTACATACGCCGGTGCTTTTGCTCAGCCGTATGCCCCGAACAGCCCATTCCACCTCTATTGTATTTTATACTTTGCATGTCTAAATATTCCCAGCCGTTAATAATGAAATAATGGAGGAATCTTGTATGGTGAGTACTAGGCTGGTGGCGTAACGGCAACCTCATATTCTCCAGGTCACCAATGTAGCACCTTAATATTTTGTTTATAATACAACTGTTTTGAAGACAAACTTCTTGTTATTGTTTATGTTCTTTAATACGTATTAGCTGAGCATCTTGGAAATCATACCTGTGGAATCTGCTAGTTACACCTTCCGTTGTTTGTAAGTATATTCACTTCGGTTTCAGGGTGCAATTGTTCTACACTATGTTCACAAAACGCACAATGACAATATCATATGGTGAATGTTTGTTACTCTTGTTACAAATGTATCGGACTCATGAGAATAGATACCCCAATATAATGTATAGTATTTATGATTCATTGTTTATTTGTACATGTTCCACTCAACAAATTTATCTTTGATCTATGTCAACAGATACTCCATTTCACATTGGCGTATGTGCTCCAAACACATTAAATGACTATACGGTGCTGACTACAACTATGAAGGTATATAACACGGAACTTATATAAGAAAACTGTCAAAATATTTTCATGAGCTCCCTACAATGACCGATAACTTTAGATTAACGCTTTTAAAAAGCTACTTTTTGACAAAAGGAAACCGGTAGATGGTCAATCAATCTAGATGTCATTCCACATCTGCACAAATATGACCTACATAACTAGCAACAGAATTGCTTTCTATCGGCGAGAATACGTATCTGTATAGCAAAGAAATCACTGCAATTGTCAAACATGTGGCTGTATTTTCCAAAACAAGAGGTGCACCATTCTAACATTTGTTAGGGATACTAGGATTCAGTTTCAGGGTAATGGTCTCACCAAAAAATTCATTGAATCGTCTTAACAGCATAGTTCAAAATCATTTCGATCACACAGATCTGTAGTTTCGCCTGGTCGCATTAGCTACCGATACCATACACTGAAATACACCCATGAGTTACAACAGAACGATCTAACAGCTATACATCTAACCATAAGCAACATATTACTATAACACCTGATATATATGGCTTGTGGCTCTGCGTACGGTATATATTATACACAGATGTTACCTACCGGGCGTCATGAGCCATATTAGGAATGCATCTATTAGAATCATCAGAATAGATCTATAACTACACGAACTTTACAGCTAATATTAAAGCATCATACATCCCAATGCATGACGACTTCAAAATGTAGCGGCTTATAAATGAGATCCACGACTCTTTGCTAGCAGAATATTCCTTTGGACGACTGTCGAGTTATCATCGTGCTTCTATTAAGGACAAAAACATAACCACTTACTGGTCCTTTACATGCCAAGCGCGTGAATTCTGGTTTCGCTACACGCGGATTCCATCCCCCCACCGAGATAATGGCATTATAAGCTCTCCAGCAAAGCATTATAGACACATCAATCCATTAACTTCTATCGAAACACGGTATTTACAAAATGGCGATTACACAAATTTCTACTTCAGTGGATGCTATGGAAGGAACATTCTCAACTTCTCGTGGCCGTCGCAATGGGTTTCACAGGTTAACTAAATTGATGATGAGCGCCGTAGCAGTAGCCAGTGTAACGGATAATTGTGTCTTGTGCTCCGATGCTTCTGCAGCGAATACATCCGATCTGGCTGCCAGGTACGCCAATGTTAGGAATGAGGATGAAGGACGCGTAGTGACCATAACACCTACCGCGTACTCAGGTCCTTACGGTGTTCTACCTGTGTGGAACTCGAATGTTGACAATGGTCCATCGGACGACGCTGTTGGACGAAGTGAAGGCTATCGCTTCATAACAATTATGAACATGCTGCCCGAAGATCTTGCCTCGCTAGCCGCAAGGTACATATCCTTCCACCAGATGCCTGTAGAACTATTCGAAAAGATAGTCAAATTTTTGAATGATAACGGTGAAGATGAGCATGTAAAAGCTATCAGGGACATGTGTATGTCAAAATAAGACCGACCGCAACCACCATCTGTAATAACAGCAACCAACAATCACGTTCAAAGAATGCAAATGATGGAATCTCACATGGTAGCAAACAGATTGGTGGCAGACAAATGAAGTACCCGGCACGGTGAAAATTTTTACTGTCCTTTTGGATAGTCCAGTGTTCAATGGCCAGAATGAACGTGAAGTTATATTTACTCTTGCAAAGGAAGAGTGAGATGGTCCTTTATACACATGCGTCATCGAACTACATGCGTTTGGATGTGATGCTGCGGATAAATGTCTTCAAAAGCTTATCGAGATCCTGCCCACTTAAACCACGTGCAGGCTCGCCAAACATCGACGTTTAGGATGCCTACATCAGTATTTGTTGTCCTAATCCTAAGTTCATCTTGGGATGATACGAGATCATTAGAATTATACTTTCAGCGCAATTCATCATGACTACCTTGCCTTGATTTGTTATAAACGATGGTATTCGCATACCTTTCAATGTTTTCATCCTCATAACGCCGGACATGTATCATCATCATGTTTTTGTTCCTGCACAAACTACTGCGAATCATGACAGGCTGAGATCTCCAATACCCGATAAGCTTGCATCTTATACTCTTCTCAACTGCGATGGGCGTCTATCCTAGTAGATATCCTAATTACCAATGTTATTCGATAGACGATAAACTTAGCACTGCCTTATTCTAGAATGATTTTCTCTTATGAATATACATTTAAAACTAATGAAATATGATCAACGATGTATTAAGTAGCTTATGCACTGTTAGTTTTCGCAAGGACGACTACAAACCGTGATGCAGCTCCAGCTAATGGCTGCAAACCCAGGTGTTTCAGTTGCAGTTTTGAATTAAAAACTACTTGCAGTGCATCTACGATTCGATCGTTTTTGGCTGGTAAAAGAAATACCAATCTTCCTCCAGGTACCAGCATAATCTCTCCCATATGCAACAATGTTTCTATTAGACTGTCCACAATACCATCTCCCGTATCATCTTGCGTTAGCCTGCGGTTCTTAGCACTGGATCGTATACCTATGTGGCTCAATTTAAATCGATGAATTGTCCGACATACCATATGGTGGATCTGCAATGATCGCATCAATCCATTCTCTTCCTTTATCGGCATGTTCTTTGACACGTCTCCAGGCCGTATATCGATTGTCAAAACGGATTAAATCAGGAACAGCAAGCCCGTAGAAACGGAAGTTGCTATACGCATCCTTCGCCATATCTGATGGTGGCAGATTGCGATTGTGATGCGCCATCGACCAGCCCCTGAGAACTCGCATATCGATGTCACTTCCGAAACACACAGCACTGAACGTAGTAGAGAGCAAATATCAATCTATACTCACCCGAGATGCGTTGCTGCTATCAAAGATCCTGCTGACCCAACAAAAGGATCCAAAATTACGGAGCCCTTCTTGACAAGTGCCTATATATGGTTGAGGTCGCATTTAATGGAGAATTTGAACATCGACATTTTGAGTAGATTATGTGGTATACAATACACCACCAATCCTTGAACGATACACATCATCCGTCTTACATATTTATGTGTACTAATTTCACATACCAGGTTTGTCATGATAAATGCTAGCATGTTATCCAGTGTACTAGGTGCCAATATAGGTCTTTTAGATAGGGAATAACGATCCCACCAGTGTCCAACATCGGCACGTTCTCGTATGTAGTGTCCAAAATAAATATTTTTGAAAGATTTAGAGGTACCATCCGCGTAATTCTGCACATAAATATATCTATCTATATAGACCAAATAGTAACGTGGACTCTAACTCCCGGATTAGGGGTTTGTTGTACGTTTCTCTTTACGATATGGATCAGTCAATAGACACTAACCTCAATAATTGCGATCTTTGTCTCAGGGTTTTTTATATCCACCTTTCCAGCGACGTCCAAAATTTCTGACATTTGTTGGAGTATAGCGATATGTCGCATCTGGTCGTTTTTGCTATTGAAGCAGTTGAACTTGGCACACCAGCGTTTACCAATTAGATGATCCACTAGACGTTGTCGGTGATTCTGTTGTATTTCACGCAATATTTCTGCGTACTTTTGTCCTTCCGTCCAGACCTACGTTTTTGAGCATGGTCATAAAGAAAACCTACATCGATTACACTCCTCATTAATATGGATCGATCAAAGATTGCGATTGCGGTTTCTACAGAAGGTACATTGGCATAAAAGAAGACATTTTGCTTGTTTTTATTTACCCGTTTCTCTTCTGTAGTTTTTCCAGAAACAAGTGCCCTGTAATAGTCGTCGAACCTACGATAGCATCCATCTTCATCGAATTCATCAACATCCGCCACATTTTCGTCCTTGTGTCGGCTCAGTTTGAAATCTTGTGGATTGATACCGAAGAGTTCAGCCAGTGTTTCAAGTTCCGGTTCGATGAGCTCATTGTAGTCTGGATTCATAGACATCCAGAAGAGTAACCTGACCATTGCTACTTCACTAGTAGTAATGCTTTTTAGACACTTTATAAAGTAGGATCGTGGTCATGTGGATTCTTGGGACCATATAACACACACTGTCCACTATCGATAGACCGTGAGTTGATCTCGACGTATAGTTACCTAATTGTTAAGTAACAACCTCAAATACAAGATGTTATGATTTATACCGTGTATTTATGGAACTTATTGATTACATTATTATGTAGTGTGTAGGATGGCAAAGCCATCTGCATCCGCCGACCTTTCTAATTCCAAGAAGGTTATAAAGAACAAAGCGAAAGCCAAGGCTGAATATACAGCTGCTAAGGGTAGGTTAAATGAATTGTTCAAGTCTATACGCGGTAAATCGGCACCAAACATAACGGAAGAAGTCACACCCTGTGTTACCCAATCTTCCAGCAACAAATCATCTTCACCTTCCCGCAAAAACAAGGAAAATGAGTCCTATGCGCGAGCACCTATCTCAGGTAGCGCGCGTAAGCGTACGGAGGATAACCTTCCTATCTACACAGTCGAAGAGCTAAATATCGGTAGGTATTCTTTCATTCCTATTGACGCTTTTCACGCTATATTATCATTTTTATACAGGAAATGGTGGTGGAACTGAGCTTTGCCCCTTCGACTGTGATTGCTGCTACTAATGGTCAACCATAATGTCATAACGCTTTTACTTTTAGGTTGGACTCCTAATCGGTAAACTTACGCAAAAAGTAGTGTATGAGAACCGTAATTTTATTTAGTAAAATATTACACATCACTTTTATATCACTTGACTTTAGTTTCAAATGTATTTTTGTAAGAATGTGCTGCACATATTCAGTCGTATAGACTACTCAGCGTTTGTACTTTTCCGCGCCCAAAGACTTTATTCAGTATTATTTTGCAATGCAATTTCGCACATTTACACAATTAGAGGATTGTCGCTGGCGCCTATTACTTAGGGTTAGTGCCTTTAGTTTTTTATTGATTGACTTCAGGGTCTCCCGTTTGATGTGACACAGGGAGAGATTCGTTCTGTTTTCTCTAACAACGACAGAATTACATCGGTAACTATTGTTGCAAGTATGTGTTTTTTATAATCTACCTTCCATAAACATTTCAGAGGGTTCTACGCCTACTGGCTGCGCCGTTGTGCGTTTTGCCTCAGAAATTGAGGCCATTCGTGCTCTAAAGTCTTTCAAAGACGTATACATTCGAAAGAGGTAAGATAAATACTGATATTTGTGGTTTCTATTTTCGTTACTGGTATCGCTACGTCACCTTATGGCTCTACCCTAATTCTGCTCTGATCTCCAGTATTTTTTGAGCAATGTAGACACAACATGATTTGGTCTGTGCGTTGACAGTTCGATCCTAGTGTTCCATCTGATTATTCTTTCCATAGCCATTTGGGTACAGACAAATTGAGGCTACACTTGACTTCACGGACTTCTCACAACGAATTCAGCGTATCCACAAACCCATTGCAGTGGACCGTTTCAGATTACCTCGTCGATACTTTTGACAAGAATAACAATTCTCAACTCTAGAGAGCAGACTACGGAGCTCCCATTTTGCCAATTGTACACTGCTAACATATTGTGATTCGTGTGACGTTACACTATGACACGCATCTCAGTAATACGTCTTGGGCGCCCTAGATTCAGCTGCATGATGATCAATTGCACTGTTGGCAATAAAAACATTGATGCATATATGCACCGACCATTTGTCTCATGCGTGACCCATATTTACATGTCAAAAATGCATCAGGGACTGATAAGGACACTGTTTACTGATGCGTCACATCTGCCAGGATTTTGTATGAAACCACAAATGCCTTGTTTTTGTAACAATGCAAACCGACATTTCTCCACGTTTGCTGGGAGCTCACTGAAGGGAGGGATGATATTTTTGCACGGTGGTACGACATTATCACGTTATATATCATTTATGTGCAGACAAATACTGTGAGGTTGTTTCAAATCGTCAGGTAAAACAGGGTAGAGGCTCTGCATCACTCCAGGTCGAATATGTTGAGTTGCCTAGTAGAAAGCCGATGACCCTTAACCTCCCCATTGGTGCTAAGGTTGATAAGGTGGAATTGGAAAAGCATAGCGCCCTGGTACAGTATCTGGACGAAGATGCGCGCGAGTTGGTTGTATCCGACCAAAATTTTGAAGAAAAACGGATTCCTTCCTCAATTATCGGCGATGGTGTGAAGTTGTTGGAAGCTGGAGACGAGCTCCAACTATTTTACCACAACGAAACCATCGTAAAGATCAGCCTTCCAAATACTATAAATTCTCGTCTGAAGTATGTTGAATGTTAGGTAACTCTCACTTAGATTTCAGGAAAAAGTAATCATTGGGAAATAAAACACATGGTAACTTGGGCACAATTTCATGTTTTCATTTTACCGATAATAGCGAAAAATGCAACCAAAAGACTACTGTCACTATATAGACAACCATTTGTTTACTTGTTGGCTATACTTGTTACGTGATGCATGAATGATTCAACCATGCAACGACCCTTAGATATATGCATTTATAAATATGCATTTTATCCTTATTTAGGCAATATACCTTCACTTTAACTGTATATTGAAACGCCTATATAGATGTTTAATCATACACACTCCTGTATAAAAATTTAGACAACATTACCTTTGGTGTGTCGTGTGTCTCTGGGGTCACACTATCCACTGAACCGTTGTTTTGCGCAGGACTGTAGCGACATGAGTCCATCATTACATTTAAATACGCGATGATGACCATATCATCGTATTGGTGTTTTGTTTTAACGTAACATGGTGATGTGTAAGTGGTTCATGGCCACATTCGTCTTGTTGCTATAAAACATCAGAGCAACTGTTTAATATATAGATCGCATTTAAATGCCAGAGCTACTCACTTGTTGACCTGTGAACAACATTGAGTTGTGTGACGTGCATAGTACTCTCCTCTGATTGGACATGAGGAACTATTTTGAGGGATTACTGCCCGGGAACAGGATCCCAGTATCAAAGGCGGGGTCACCAATCACTGATAATGGAGGGCATCCATTGTACCAATTCAAACTGGTGATTTTGGGTGACACTTCTGTGGGCAAGAGCAGTTTGGTTGGCCGCTTTGTTAAGAACACGTTTTTAGAGTTCCAGGAATCTACAATTGGCGCTGCTTTCATGACACAAAGCGTCACTCTGGATGACTGTACCGTGAAGTTTGAGATTTGGGACACTGCGGGGTACGTGTTTGCATATCCATACTTTATAGATGTTATAGGCAGGAACGCTATCGGACCCTTGCTCCTATGTACTACCGTGGCTCTTCCGCTGCGGTGATCGTTTACGACATAACCCTACGCGAGTCATTTCAACAGGCTAAAGGGTGGATACAGGAATTACAGTCACACGTTGACCCTAACATTGTGTTGGCTCTTGCTGGTAACAAGGTAGACCTCGAATCCTCTCGTGAGGTCTCTCGAGAGGTAGCAGAGGAATTCGCTAATGCAAACAACTGCTTATTTATGGAAACATCGGCAAAAGACGGTGACATGGTCCAGGAGTTATTCACTGAGATTGCGAAGGCTATTCCCAAGGGCAAGCGTATTCAAGAGCTCCACGAAGGTTTCAAGATTGATACACAATCGCAATTGCCTAAAATCAACTGTTGTTCTAAATAAAATTTCACACTTGTTTGACCTTTGATATCCGTTGCCATTTTGTCTTTCATTTAGATCTTGGTTGGTGTACCCTCAGTATCATGGACACCGCATTCAGACATCTTGTTCCACCATATATATCAATCCACGCAACGCATAGTTTTCAATTAGTAATATTATAGGCCACAATGTTCTATATTTGACATTTTATATAGTTACGGGCCTGTCGTTGAATACAACGATTTACTTTTGGGAATAATGCGCAAAGTATTCCTCTTCAATGTCATGCAATTGTGGCGCACATATGACCATTGAGTGCAATGGTTCTCCAAAATCTAGATCCCTAAGTTGTTCTAGGGTACCTATTCGTGTCTATACGGAATATAGTCGCAACCTACCCGCTACGATTTTTGCTGTCTTTGAGCCTAATCTTGCTACTCCGATTGCACGAGTGGTTGGAGGTAATTGCTGTTTTAAGTCATTCACTTGTTGCATCTGCTCAATAGCAACTTTTACACTCATGAACCTGTACATATATGTATGGAATTAAATTCACTTACCTCGGCGGTTCGAATATCATGCGATTGGCCATGAGGTTCTCTATGGAACGCTCCCTGACCTTGATGTCTGAAAATTGCTGTTGCAGCATTAGAATGACCTACCTAGAAGACATAGAGTGTGGAGGTTTGATTTCATGTTTTTTACTATTTTGTCGTAGAAGCTATCTGGTGTCCAGTTCTTTTCGAATAGTGGTATTGACACTACTTCACCGAAACGGTACAACTGCATTCCTGTTCTTCCGATGGCATTTATGATACTCGCATTATGAATAACGTCGACTTTCACTCCCGCCTTTTCTGCACGCAAGCAGAGATCGCAGTGGGTAGTTGCGCTATGACATATGATACTCTTATATTCTTCGTGATGTACAGAACATATGAACACAAAGCGTATATACAAACATATTGAGAAATGTAATGAATCGATTAGACCTCTGATGAAGTACTACATGTTGCCATTTAGGTTAGAATACAGTATACATCTCGATCAGAAAAAGGTCGTTGAATAACCATGACATACCTTAGCGGATCACCTGCGACAAGAAGTGCAACATCCTTTTCGCGCGCCTCTTCTAGAATCTCATCTGCACGTTCTTCCACAGTGATACGGTCAGCCTGTCTAACTGGCTTTCCGATGAAAGATTCCTAAGATAACATGCCATTATAGTGCCTATGACGTACCAATTCCTCTAGACTGGTGTCTATAAGTACAGATGTGTATATCTCTAGAAGGATAACGTCGGCATTCTGAATTGCCTTGAGTCCCCTAAGGGTTATGTCCTGGACCGCTCCTAGTCCCAGTCCGACTAGTGTGAGCGTCATGATTTAAATTTAGCAATTTCTTTACACACCATTCACCAGCGGACCACTGGCATTCTGACCTATGTGTTTTGCACAACTAGTCACCCTACGATGTTGGTGCTGCCTTCCATGGATACATTCATCATTATTTGTTTTGTTACACAGATATATCCATTCTATTTGCAAATTCTTAATGCGTGTGCTTGTTTTGGCATTATTTCTTGGCACGATGAGTGGCCTTGAGGCATATGAGACGCAGACGCTCGTCGAAGAGCTTAGGCGGCGTTATGATTGTCTAAGTAAGCCACAAGGAAACTTCATCTTTATGGGAGCTCCTGGATCGGGAAAGGTTTGTTTATCCTAATAATTTCTTGTATTTATGATGTTATTCGTTGAGGGTGTTGTGACGCTATTCACTGCCCGCCGTGTTTATTGTATCTCTTTGTCTATATGCTTTATATTAATAATCCAACAGGGTACTCAATCGCTCGCACTTCGGGATTCTCATTGCTACTGTCACCTGTCAACTGGTGACATTTTGCGTTCTGCTATTCGGAGTGGTGACCCCGTCGGTTTGGAAGCCAAAAATTACATGGACAAGGGTCAATTGGTACCAGATGAAGTTGTAGTGAAGCTTATTGAAGGAAAGATCAATTCCCCTCGTTGTGAACGCGGTTTCATTCTTGACGGATTCCCACGCACTGAGGCCCAGGCTGATCGTCTGAAGTCTATGCTTTCTACTATAGGGAAGAAGTTGAACGCCGTCTTCTTGTTCGAGTGCCCTGATAGCGAAATTGAGAATCGTATCACCGGTAGATTGGTGCATGAGCCATCAGGGCGTGTGTACCACAAGACCACCAAGCCACCAAAGGTGCCAATGCGTGACGACATTACTAACGAGCCTCTCACCCAGCGTAAGGACGATACACCCGAGGTTATTCGCACACGTCTGGATGCGTACCACAAGCAGACATCACCTCTCATCAAGTATTACGAGAATATGAGCTTATTACGACGTATCGATGCCAACAGGCCAGAGGGCAAGGTGACTAGTGTAAGTACAACTGCATGAGGTAGTTCGGTATAGTATATGTCATATAATCTTCCATAACATTAGATGTTACCATCAATATATGTTTGTGTATTCACGCCATATAGGATCTCGAAGACCTCGTCAAGCGTGCTTGTAAGAACTAGGCCGCACTGTTCTGTTTTCTTCTAAGGCACTGACTTTGAACGTTTTAGCTACATTAAACGAATAACTTGACTACTAATGTATTAACATTTGTTCAACTGTTTGCTACAGTATACATGATACTGTATGTCAATCACTACCTTGCCAGTTGTACATTAACCTAGCACGCCTTTCCTCTATGGATTCCGTATCTATGTCATAAGCAAGCTGAGTGTTCCCCAATGATGGCGGTGGGATAAAGAGTGGCGCTACACCGGTTGCTTTGTAGTATTGTGTCTGTGCCATCTGCGGTTCTGCTGCACGCGATTCGTCCGTTTTGTAGTGCTTTTCAACTTCACGAGATGCATGTTCCTTATGCTCAGCTACAGGAGTGGATTTAGGTGCAGAGTCGGAGAATCCTTTTGCACCACTGAAGCTCGATGGAGCATTGCCAGTTACATTCGAGGCACTAAAGCCTCCCATCTTCTGGAACCCATTAGCATCACTAAATCCTCCGGTTTTCTTGAAGCCATCACCGTCACTAAATCCACCTGTCTTTTGGAATCCATTACTATTACCGAAGCCAGGACGTACTGTTGGGTTAAGAATGCTGTTTGGAGGACCGTTGCTAAATCCAGTTGGCGCTGTTGTGAACCCCTGTCTGCTGTTAGTAGCACTAACTGCCGCCACTCCAGCAGGGCGTGAAGAAGTTACGGTAGAACTGAAACCATGTGCATGAGGTAAATCTATAGGTGTGCCACTTGGTCCCAGGATCAGAGGACCTGAGTTCGTCGTGCCTAATCCCATCTGCCTAACTGGTTCCTCCTGTGAAGGGAGGCTACCATATGACCCAGATGAGAACTGCCTTCCTCTCTTTTCAGCTCCCCCGAAGCCTGCAGACTTCCCAGGATAACCTTGAGTTTGTCCCATTGGATATACACCCTGTTGACCGTGGTTTGGTGTCACTTCTGGTGCGTATGGAGCTATTTGTGCATACGGGTTGTGTGCCAGATGACGGCGTGGTTGTGCAAGGTTTTCTTGAGGTGCCGTGAAACCTGGAAAATATACATTCCCCACGGCCAGTTGTGCAAGGAACTGTTCTGGTGTGGGTGCCATTGATACAATTGCCCAACTAATGCGCTGCTGCTTCCTTGTGTCTATATCACCCATCTTCTTTTGATGTTTCAGTTGGTGTTCTTCAATTGCTTCAAATGGTATCCCTTGCATACCCTGCACAACAGAGGTGATGTTATCCCTGCCTTCCAGAGCAAAGGGCACCTTCCTTTGTATAAGCTTGTGTACCTACAGAATCCCATTAGGAAAGCATTTAAGTTCGTTTCCTAGTTCACTAGGATATACTTTTGAATGATAAACCATCTATTGGCACAGTCATTACTACTGGACACCTATACCGAGTGTTGTGGCCAGAGGAACAACGTAGGAGTATTACAGCCACTATAATGAGTATACCTTTGTACACCCATATAATCTAGTCATATGGTCCACATATAGTTGCATTAGTCGGAGCTATACTGTGCTATTGGTTTCTTTCCCGAGCACTGATGGATGCATCACAAAATGGCTACACTTACCTGCTGCATATGGACAGCTAGACCGTTTGCCGTCTCCAGTTTGCGATTGCATTCTCCACACTTGAAATGTTTCGCCTTTTGGTGCATAATGAGGACCTTCTCCTCGTCGAACTCGCGGTTACAGAAGTAACAGAACGGCTTGAGTTGTAGTCGCTTACTACTCTTTCTCCCCATTGTTTCCACTTATTTTGTGTTTATTTGTGCGATTGTTAATTATCCACTGTCTAAGTAGAGCGGTACCATGTAGCCACCCCAATTCATCGTGTTGTGTCGCGTGATTCTAATCCTGCTGCCACTTCTCTAGACGCTTAAAGGCGTCATTTAGTGACCATATATCTCATGTGTTACCATTCGTACTGATTTGTGTTCATGATATTGGGATATGGTTGTCTTTTTAATGGACAATATACCTACGTTACAGTGGATGTAACCGGTGCCTATTTGAGAAAATCATTCGCAATGTGTAATTATTTGGCATTTCCCCGTACTATAGGTTCCATTTAAATTGCATATATTATCTTAAAGGTCTACAGGACGTCTATATGATCGTAGAATCCGGCTGCTACTTGGCATGATGTCTGCAATTGTACCATCCGGGATGGCATTAGTCAATCCATTTACATATCATAGGCTATTTATGCATCAGATCAGCTATGTGTCGTATTATCATGCTCATGACCAACGGTTTCTGCATTATGCCCTAAACAAATGCGACCGACCTGGATTGCGCCATTATCATCATCGGTTTTATTCTACATCAAATAAACGACATGCTGCATCTAGGACAGCATCCACTCTGACAAAAGCATCTTCGTCAGAGACCAGCAGTGTTTTGTCATATTCCAGGTATCTCTATTAATGTACATCTCTAATTTTGCATACAGCGATCTCGTCGAAACGTTGTGTATTATGTTTCAAGCTATAGGTAGACAGTCGAATACAATGGATAGACCAGTCCATTTAACGGTCCTCTCACAACCGTCTATCGCATATTCTCAGTTATTATGGGCTGTAATGAATCATGATGGCTTGACTGTCGCTACACTGCCCATGGACTTTTCCCTGTTACGGACCAGGTTGGCAAATTGCCCTTCTAGTTCCCACGAGAAGCATGTGGTGGACAACTGGAGGTCACTTCTGGTGGAGGCTAATACTGATGTCTTATTGACTACTGCAGAATATTATCCGTTGATATCACCAGTTTGCCGAGAACTTGCGATACCTGTCTACGTATTAACGGATGCTCCAAGCATTCTTACTGCAGAAGAATTTACCGGTGCTACACGTGCCGGTCATGGTTATTTTGACTATATCAATCGCCCAAAGAAAGAAATAAAATGTTTTTCTGGCGCTTCTTCACTTTTGCGCACGTCGAACGTCAGCCAATCCATGCTTCATGTTTTCTCTGAGATAGGTTCCTGCAATAGCAAGGTAGTCATCCATACAGCTGCCACTTTGAAATCGGAGCTAGATCGTATACGTGGTTTGTTCCAGTTGGCTTCGGATGACTGCGTGCTAAATTGCCTTTTCCCACACGATTACAGTTCCACCGTCCACTGTATGATCCACGCCTGTGAGGTCGGTGCAAAGGTCTACTTTCCCCTTAGAGTCACCCCTTCTTCACGCTATTCGTCTTTGAAACTACAATTCCCACTGACGGCTCCAAGGAACCTGTGCGACACAGTGAAACTATATATGGCCCAATCGGTTTTTGAATTCGTCCGTTCGCAGAAATTGCGACCTGATGTGCTTCTATGTGGATCAGATATCTTCAGGTAAGGATATATTCACACAATATGGCATTAGTGTATCAGGTTACTTTTATCTTTCCTCACGTGTGATGATATATCAACAGCTGAGCGGAGCTCTTACACTGCATTTTGGCACAATCTGAATCGCATCTACATTTTTGATGATGTACGGGAGTTATTTGGTACTCCTCTACACGATGTTACACAAGCCTTTTTAGAGACCATATCAGTATCTGCTGATGCTACTCAGATATACACCTTGCCAGAGGTGGGTGCGGTTGCCTACGTGGATCTTAGACACCGTACATGCGCCCCCAAACCACTACCAGGTATGTTTTAATACCACATACCTAGTCCTTCACAAAACAGTCCATACGTCATATGTACACAGGGTGTGATATTATAGAGGGTGACACGGAGTTTGAAATATGTGCTCGTACAGATTCGGTGTTCAAGGTGAGTCACAGCGTCTATGTCGTATAATAATATTTTAGGCCTACCTAGGTCGTACCAACGCAACTAATGCGGTGATGAAGGAAGGAGTGCTACACATGAGTTTCCCTAAAAGACTTGCAGCAACACGGTTGCTTTCGCGCCACTTAGATTATGTGCGTTACTTCAAGCGCCGCCGCGAACGCATGGCTCGTTACCCACAGGGCTTCATCAAACAGGTACCGGTACGGACGCAGTTCTGGGGTAACTTCACTGGGCGTCATCGCCATCATTCGGTATTATAATACTGTACACAATCGCTCTAATGCTTGCATAACTGCTTCCCTTGTTTGTGACGAGTTGGTGTCCACGCATGTTTCGTTTTGTGATTCCAGTATTACCGAGCACTCTTCATCCACTGATATTTCTACGGGATATCCCTTGTTTTTACCCTGTATGCTACACTTTGAGAATCCCATAGTGATAAGCTGATCCACTAGTTGTTGTGCCGTGAAGGTACCGAATGTGAACTTGGAGTCCTCATTTGCGACGACACCCGGTTTAAGTTTTATGCCAATAGCACTGTTGGCTTTAACATCGACATTTGCAGCTTTTGTTTTTGTTCCAATATGCCTTGCACGAACCATTGCCCTTTTTAAATCGGCCAGCTTGATCTCTGCACGTACCATGCCATTTTCTCTTTTCATGGGTATTGTTACATTATCTCCTGCAAGAATCTTAAGTGATGCAGGTATACGTTTTTTCATACGTTCAGAGACCACTATTGGATTGTTATTACCCAATAACCTCAATAGGTCCTCTAATTGGGCCCTAAAGTCAACGGTGGTGTTGATCACATCACGTTTTATTTTCATAGCTGCGGCAGCCGCCAATAGTTCGTCTCGGTAGGTCTGTGATGTTGTAACAATATGCGCACCAGCATATAACCTTCCTATAAGATATGGCTTAGTATATGGGTCATATTTCGCTACGACCACTGAAGGGCACCTATATACACCGTTGATATCCTCTGTCTTGTTCCCTATAAACAAGACATTTTCTTCTCTCATTTTTGCGATAATAGTGAATGGCGATAACGGATTTTCATGGTGCATTGTTTTTTCTGCACGTGCATCTTCTACCCACTCGGCACATTTGTCGGTAAAGTTGATGATGTCTATCATCCCCAGTCCAAGTGCATACACATACACTTGTTGGTGTTGCTTTAGATGTTTCCTAATATACATATAAAGATGTTCCAGCACATCCAAGAGTGTTTCTGTGTAGGGATCCGTGACTACAACAATACCTTCTGTGTTTTGCAACCCCTGTATTACCTGTTCGCATAGTGAGTCTAGTTGTGGATAAGCCATATCTTCAGACTCATCTTTTATTTCACGTTTCGTGGACGCTTCCAGCTTAATCTGGTGCACTGAACTGGAAGCAGAAACGGCGTTGTCCAAGAGTATGACAAAGTGGACATCTTGTAAGAATGACATATCCACTGGCCTACAGAACCTGCCATGGTTCGCTTCTCCGGTCTCTCCTATTATGGCCACTGATATACCACTATTTGGATGTGTTATTTTCCAGTTAGTTGAGCCTAAGCCGAATCCGCTGCTGAATGCACAAAGCTCTATAGACGTCTTTAATGAAACCACTTTTGTTCCCAAAAGTGTGGAACCATTCTTATCCACTTCATAACTATGTTGCCAGTAGTATGATCCTGCAGCATCGATGTCTAGACTAACAATTTCATTATAAGAAACCGCATGCAACCGTCTTGTTAGCGGTAGGTCTGGATCTTTTAGCAGCGGCACCTCATGTTGCTGTTTTGCTGTGGATTTGAACAGTGACAACCCGTCACGGCGACGTATATCATTTTCTTCTCTAGAGCTGCTGTCTAATCCCGCCCATTTATTTAGAGCCTCTATCATCTTCCTTCCTTCTAGCCTCAATTCCCCTTCGACAGTGTGATCATTATCCTGGAAGGATTTCGATTTCCCTTCATTGGATCCTATCCCGGCCCATGGGATATGTCTATGTTCCTCTGATTCTGTGGTCTCGTCGGTCGTATTCTTATGATTACCTCGTTGCTCCTTATGATTCCCGGTATTATTCTTTGTTGACTTACCGATACTAGCCCTTCTCAGTATTCTCTTAGTTTTGTTTTGCTCAGTGTTACGGTCGATAGCAATGGCTGCGATTTTCACATGGTCAGTGACATTAGGTGTAGTTAGACCGGCGATGGTATATACTGGTCTGGTGCAAACTATATACGCGGATTCCACATCGTACATCTCACGTAACATGTCCAACCCATCGAGTCCACGCGGTGTGGTTGCGATAATGACGTGTATCTCTAGACACAGTAGTTTTTCATATAATCTTTGAGACCACGTATGTTCACCACTGCATAAGGGGTTCTCCTTGATTTCGTTGTAACATTCGCGCAACAGCTTGGTTGGAAGATTGCATAATATGTTTACACCGCCTATTTCAACCAGCCGACTGCTACACTCGGTACAATCACATACGACGCGTACTTCCATCTTCCTCCGGCTGCTATTGCCACATGGTATCTATATCTAACACACGGATGATAATTGTAATCAACTTTATAGAATCATACGGCTAGATATGTAACTACGTCGCGGAGTCTTTCCAGATTTCTCCAACGCTACCTATATTCCCAGTTTTCGGGACAGCGCTAGAGGTATATTGCGAATATATTGATGGCATATATGAACTATTAAATTATTTGTAAAAGCTGTGTACCGTCACGGGTTGTTAGGTCGTCTGTGTGGTCAACTAAGGGAGTTACAAGGTTAGGTGTCAATCAGCGCGTGGTTTCTATATTAGCTTAAAGTATTTAGACCTTTATTTAACGCACTGGTATGGTGTATCACACATTACGGGAGTTAAATCTACAATTTTTCTTTTTGCACATCTCAGTCTATTGGTGCGGTTATTACTGAGTGGGGGAATTAATTGGCAATGTGCTAAGATATAAAGGCCCATATGTGTCAGATTAACATTTTGTGTTAATCACACTCGATGTGTAAGCTTTATAGTCTACGGTGAGCTTTCTGGTTGGGCTCGAGATAGGTGCCCATTCGGCCTGTATGCCGATCGGCCATTTGTGTTGATACCTTTTGACGGTTTTATCGCAACTGCTGTTTTGATTCACAATGAAGGACGAGGGTAATCAGGATTCAACTTTGGATTTCTTGAACTTCCTGCCGCAATCTGCCCCTGAGGATGAGGACCCTGGCAACACCGATGCCCCCTCTGCATCAACGCAGCCCTACTACGGATCTGTAGACTCGCAATATTCCCAGGAGCTACGCACATACGACGAGAATGATATGGCTCTGATTGATGCGTCCCATTGCGTCTCACGTGGCAATGCAATAGACAACTACAACCACTATTCGCATTACCTCCAGCCGAGCCTACAGGGTTTGTCTACCTACTTACGCCACACATTTCGTTGCAGCACCATACTGCGGTGTCCCTGTGGTCCAGAATATCGTAGCATCTGCTCACCTGGGCCGGGAGATTGATTTGCGTGAGATTGCAATATCTACTCGAAATGCTGAGTACAATCCACGTAAGTTCAACGCTTTGATTTTGCGTATGCAGAATCCGCGTTGTACGGGCCTAGTGTTTCGTACGGGTCGTCTGATAGTCACTGGTATGTTAGTCTATGGCTTGTTATATATATTGTTTTAGGATCGAAGACGGTTGATGCAGCTCTTTTGGGGGCTAAGCGGATGGCTAAAATGATTCGTAGAGAGTTGGGAGTCGACATTGAGTTCAAGGAATTCAAGATCGAGAACATCATCGCAACTTTTAATTGTAACGTCCCCATCCGCTTGGAGCGTCTTTACGAGGAGCACAAACTATTCTGCAACTACGAGCCAGAGATATTCGCAGGTGCGTTATCGTGGTCGCGGCGTTGTTATCTGTCTACAGGCCTGGTCTACCGCATTGCTATGCAGGACAAGAGCGAGGCTGTATTGCTCGTCTTTGTCTCTGGAAACGTCATAGTAACTGGTTGCCGCTCACCTGACGACATTCGGATGATTTACAACCAAATGGCTCCCATTTTATGCGAATTTAAGCAGTAGATTTGGAAAGTAAAATGTGCACATACTTATGTATATCCAGCAAGCAGTTTCTATATAGTATAGACATAAATGGCGCATACTTGCTGCTGTGCGGGAAAGCCATGCTGCGAGTTTCCTTCTACCTATACCAGAGTTCCCCTCTCATTACACTTGCGTCATATCGTTTAGTCGCATTGTATATGTTTAAATTACGGAAGGTTATTGAGTTGCGTTTTGAGGTCGACATATGGCGCCGCTATGTTACTTGGCTCATGCGGGTATGATACCCTCAACGAGCATTCCGCATGATATACACCTGCACACCACATCAATCAGTAGCTGTAGATACTAACAGAGACTCTGTCGTATTCGCGTTTACTGTTGCTGTTTTTTCTCCTGTGGGGGGTTGTGTCTAGCTCCTGGCGTACATAAACTGCTTCACAAGATACAGATTACCGCCGATAGAAATATCGATGGTTTACATCTGAAAATCTCTACACTGTAGTTTCCTTTTGATCCATTTGTTTGTTTGCTTCACGCTGTTGTCCGGCGGCTGATGTTGTTCGGTACTCCGGGCACGCTTGTTATTATTATTGCTGGTGGCTTGTACCACCCATCGTTAGTCTGGTTTGGGGCACACATTCTATATTTATTTGCTACAAACTAGATGTGTTTGGTTTGAATTGTCTGTGGCAACGTGGCAGGTCGTCTTGGCAAAGTTCGGCCAGCCTTTTGCTTAGGATGCGCTCTAGCGCCAGTGTTTTCGGTCGTGTTACAGGGCGAACGATTTTCTAAATAAAATCCAGGTTGGATATTTTTGGATTGAATTTTTTGCATCTGTCGTGGATGTGTCATCTTCTGTCCTTGTGGCTCACGAATTATTGCAACTTTGTTTTTGACTACGGTTGGAGGATTCTATAGACATTCGATAAAATTTGATTGTCTACTTTTCTATGTTTCCTAACGTGTTGCACGAAGTGATATGTTATAGTATTTCCTTGAGCATTCCTTCACTATCACGCTGCATATCATCCTGATAATGCGCCACGTTTGCAAGCATAATGGACCGGTTTTCTAAGCGTCCTCCGAAGAAGAGTGCATCCGTCTTTCCGTCGGGCACCAACAAGGGTACATCGCCAGAGGCGAACCCCGGGTCAGGTTCTGTCGTTGGCAGAAATATGCAGGCAAACCCTGATCCCGCTGAAAACAAGCGTGCTAACAAAGGCCGTGGTTATGGCAAAGCTAGCTTTGGGGATTATCGCGACAAGGCCACCACTGCTAACGACAACAGCAGGTTTAACAAGTCCCTCTCTGAGGAATACACCTCTAAATCTCGAGACGTTGATTTACGTGCCAAACATGCTGAGAATGCATCTAGGTCCAAGGATAATCATGACCTGGTGACTAATGGAAAGCACGATGAACCGAAGGTAGGAGACGGAAACGCTCGTCACCGTGCGGGTTCTAAAGGCGGTTCGAATCACGTTGTCGAGCCTACTGGAGCAAATCTTCCGAAAGGAGCTGAGAAGGATACGTTACATCGTGAGCGCGAACCAAACTCACGTCCTGTAGTAATGCCACCAATGGATGGTGCTCACAGCAGTGAATCGCGCCGTTTCCACGCACGCCAGGAGGGTTCCATGGATACTCCAGGCAAACCGCCTCAAGACGACACGTCCGAGTACAATACATCATTTGAAGGCAGAGGGTCTCGTCCTGGTCCACCTTCTCAACGTTCTGGGAAAAATAACAAGGGCGTTGCCCAGAGGGTTCCCAGGAGCAATCAGGCCCAGGATGAACGCGCCAACCAGGCTGATAGGAACATGCATCCCCCTAGGAGATACGACGGTTCACCAGGAACACCATCCCCTGAGTTACGTGGTAATTTGGATCAACGTGTCTACGAGCAAGAGCGCATAAATCGTGCTGAGTTGAAGATTGATAGGCATCCCGGAATGCATCCTCCTGCTGAAGGTCGCTTCGTCACTCCCACATTCCCGAAACAGCGACATTCACCTCGGTTTAGCCCCGATATGGACGTAACTCCGCCGCCTTTCTCTATACCATCCAGCGCCGATGGTGGGAGTGGGAGATTTGAATTACCGGTTCGTGGACGTGAGGGTGAATTCAACCGTGTTCCAATGTCTGTTCGTTCTCAGATGAGCAATGGTGTGTCGATGCCATGTTACCCGGGTAACATCTCGGTCCCCGGCATGACAATGCATGGTGTACTACAGGGGATACCACCTATGCCTGTGGGTCAGTACATGGGTAATCGATGGGTTCAGGGGCCATCTCCACAGGGACCACCTTTTGTGGGTCCCCCTAACCCCTCTATGGTCCCCCCAGTCCCTGCGCCTATGTTTGTATCGCCACCTGTTGGTGCACCCCGAGTTGCTCCTGTGCAGGCACGCAAGAGTTCTGCATTCCAGATTCGTGACCCCAAGACTGGAGAAGTTTTGAACACTGAAGCAAAGGCACCAACTATTGCCAAGCCAAAGTCTTCAGCTGCTGCTCCTCCACCACGTGATTCGTCTATGGCCCCAATGGGTGATCATCCCGTGATTCCGCCACCACCTCCCCTTTCTGGTTCTCGGCCGTCGGTTGCCCCTATTGATGATCCATCGCAAGTCACACCGGTGCCTGTACCTGTGATTGTTCCTCCGATGGGCGTGGCCCATCCGGTTCAACAGGGCTTGCCCCTGGGTCAAGTTGGTCCGGCTATAACGATGCCCCAGCCTGGACAACCGCGTCCCGGCATGTTCCCTCAACCTTTCCCACAGGGAGGAGCTCCAGGATTCACACCTATGATGTACACGCACACGCCTCCTACGCCTTTGACTCAGGCACAGGTGGAGGAGGATGACAAACTTGAGAACGCTCGTGACCAGAGGCTGGCCACGGTTTCTATTACCCCTCCGCATATGACGAGTGTGACGCCTCGTAATGTACCAATTAACGCATTTGCCCCTACAGGGGAGTCAGAACCTCGCAGCGGTAGATTCCGTGTACAGAACAAGGCAGTTGAGGGTAATGATCACACAGTTGCGCTTTCAGTGCGTCACCCTATGTGCGATAACGTATCTCGGTCAGCGTTACGCGGCCGTATTACTAATCGTCGTGTCGACAACACGGATTATGGCTTACAGGTTAAGGCTTCGCCACCGTCACCTGAAGGTTCTGGAGACCCGTCGCACACACCTAGCGGAAGAGTGATATCCAGTGAGGTGACAGATATGGTTGACCCACCTGTCGATGCAACCAAAGGCGATGTTGTTTACAATGACACTGGTGTCCACGATGTCCAACGTGATGTAGATACTTCCAAGGGTGCTAAAGACAAGGTTGGTATCAAACAAAAGGCTGCTTGCGCCGTTGAACTTGACTCTGATGTAAAGGTAAAAACTGGTATTCGAGATAAGCTGGGTCGAACGAGCGTGGATGCCCATGCCACAGTAGTGGAGGAATCTGCAGTGAAGGTTGATGCCATATGTGAGCCCCCAACATCACAAGATTCATCAGAAATTGTAGATACATCCAGTACGATGTCCATTAAGGTCTCAGATTCCCCTAAGGTGTTGCCGGATCCATTCATACTTGACCCCATTGAACTACAAAACGGACCCAAAATAGCTCGTACTCCTGATTCTACGTTATCATCTACACCAAATACGCTCATACCGATATACACAGTCGAGGCCATACTAGGTCATGGTTTTGCCTCCGGAGCGCATCTGAAGAACAACTCTCTGGGTTTCAAGCTTGTACCTATCCATGGCCATTCTGATGGCGGTGGAAGAGAGTCTCGTGAATCGCGCAACCGTTCGTATGGTCATAGCTCATATTCCAATCAGCACCAAGCATCAATGACGAGTTCGTCTGCTCATAACCAACGCAACAAGTTATTTGAGCGCGCCAAGGTTGATTCTAAGTGGCGCCGTGAGGCAAAGCCTGAGCAACCACGCGTTTCTCCATTCAAGCGAGGCGATATAACTCGGGAGGAGCAGTTTAAGCGTACTGTCCGCAGTTTGTTGAACAAGTTGACTGTCGAGAAGTTCCTCACTGTTGCTGAGAATATGGCTGTATTATATGAAGGCCTCACCATTGAGGACGATGTCGTTGCTATGGTGGACCTTGTATTGGAGAAATCCGTGTCGGAGTTGGATTACAGCGATGTTTATGCCGATTTGGCGTTTTTGCTTAAATACCGCTTCAACAATCACTTTGATGTAGGGTTCAAGAGCACTTTGTTTTACCGCGTTTTGCTCAACAAGTGCCAGGATTCTTTCGAAGCATTGAGTAACGTTGCCATGACTGCCAGTCTCCTTTCACCCACCACCGACGGTGTAGCGGATGACATTGGTGACGGTGACAAGGACGATGGCATTGACGTTGAGGATGGAGATGATGTTGATGTCTCAGGATCGATTAAGGTCCCACGTAGCCGTACCAAAAAATGGGTCTTGGGTAATATCCGTTTCATGGGCGAGTTATTTTTGCGTAAGATTCTTTCTGTAGGCATATTGAAACGTATCGCAAGCACTTTATTACACATGGATTCCGGTGGTTCCAGGGTGCCCTGCGAGTATTTGGTGGAGAGTTTCCTAGAGCTTATCACTACGATCGGTTATACATTGGAGCAAAGTCCCCATGGCCCTGACATGTTGAACGACTACATGGGTCATTTGGCCAGTTTGAAGAAGCATGGAAACTACAGCTTGCGCATAGTCTACAAGATCCAGGATCTGATTGACCTCCGTTCTAAGAGGTGGGTCAAGAAAGTGTTTAAGGAGCGTGCGACTTCTGTCGCTGACATTCACCTCGAAGCTAAGCAGGAGGAACTCAAGGGCGGTTCTATTCACATCAACCAGGAGGGCAAATACACTACAGCTGGTCGCCAGGCCAGGCGTCACTACACTGACTACCTGACACAACAGCGTCAACTTGCATTTGAGAAAACAGTCAACGGTGTATATGTTGCTCCTACATCTCAAGAGAACGCCACATCTGCGCCTGCTGCTACAACCGGTGACTCCACAACTACTCCAGTGGCCAATGTGCCGCCTCCGTCGACACCATCCAAGGCCAAGTCGGCAGAATCTCAGGAAAGCGCATCATCCCTGCCCAAATCTGCCCTGAAGTCTGATTCTAACAAGACTCCTCGCAGGAAGCAAGGGGAGGTGCGTTTCGCTATGGATGTAGTGGGAGGTTCAGTTGTGAATGACATTATGGAGGTGTTTTTGCAGAACCCATCTCCTCATCGTTTCAAGATCGAGTTGGAGCAATTTACAATTTCCAACCAGGACGGTCTTGAGGTTGTTCGTCGCATGCTACACAAGTGCGTGAATGCCAAGAGTGTTCTTCAGGCTGAGATCCACTGTGACTTGGTTGCTTGCACTTTGGGTTACATTTTGACTGACCCCCAATGTATGTTAGATGCCTTTGGTATTTTCGAGAAAACTTGTTTGGTTCGTCTTCAGGACGAGGTGCTCGACAATCCCGGTGCAGTATCTCTATTTTCACGTATCCTTTTCCGTGTGCTTGACGCTTTTGCTCAAAATCCGGAAATCACCTTGGAAGAGATCAAGTTACCTCCTGAGTTTGAGCTTGCTAGAGATCTGGCTACCAATGTCTTGCAGTCCATGAAGGACCACACCGACAACGTCGGTTATGCTCAAAATTTGTTGAAGCATAGTTTCGCGTCATTTAAAGACCGGGATCTATCATTTTTGGATGTTGTGTAGCTGTGCTTCACTTGTACACTGGTATTAGTAGAAACATTTTTAATACCAAGTTCATTTATGTATGGCGCCCACGGTGGTTCCATATTACCGCATCTCTACTAACATTTCATCAATTCTAGTTATTTTTATAACATGGTATATTTATAGTTTGTTATTGGTTTAGATTTGTATATAATATACGTTTTGTTAGCGATAGGTTATTATAAAGGACATACAAAGTTGTTCCTCGGTCAGATCAATGTCAACATGGTGAGGTAATCCCATGGGCGAGATTATTTGCCATTTTTGGCAACATTGCGATTTTCTACACATTTAACACTACGATCCACATAGCGCGTGATTAGACTTCACTGTTGATTTCCTCGAGGTATTGTTTTTCCTGTTCCTCGATTTGTTCCTCCATGCGTACAATGTGTTCATGCGTTGGATAGCGCCTCGTTATGAGCACCGCCGTGAGCCACGCGGCACGTGCCATCTGCACTATATTTGCTGATAAGGGTTTGGCGTTGTAGGTTTCCATTTCTACACATGATGCCAGTATGCGCTGTATTATGTTAATTGGATAGACCAGAGTACCTACTGCGTTGAACCTGATAAGCGCTGGATGTATTCCACGTTCCTTCATCTCTTCTATCAGATCCATGCATGCTGAGTTTCGTCCCTTGAACATGAGATGTGCGTGCATGAGCAGGGTGTATGTTACTCCGTCCATCTCGATATCTCTAGCTCGCATTTCCTTCTCCAGCTGATGGAACTGAGGCGCATCTCGTCGTTTCATGGCTAGCCATATGTTTTTGTGCATCTTGTTCCTTAGGTTAACCTTTGCCTCATCCAAGCTTTGACTTTCATGTTTTTCTCTGTTGTTATCGGTCTCTCCAATAATAGGTTTTATAACCTTATTGATACCCAGTTCTTTCCTTATCGACTTTAATGCCGCATTTACATTTCTGGAATCATCTGCGATACCCGTCCTGGGCAACCTCACTGTCAGTCCGGATGGCCGTATGGCGGCCAGTAGATGTCTGGTCCAGCGCATCACACTCCGAGGAAGCCTTTGTGACATTAAATCTATGTTACACTAACACTACCTGTTCTATTTGACATCTGTTTACGTCTCAACTGTTCAAACTGCGTGTCTAACCAATCACGCCGTCGGCTCTGCGTGGTTGTGAGCGATGATTAATCTATACTTACGAATTGAGTATTCAGTCTCATGCGTCTATTTTCCTGCACATCTTTGCCATTAGATTGTAACTAGTCTCACCGCTTCCTGTTTTTGTATCTCTGTATTGATTTAGATTCAATGGCATCACGAGCTTACCTCCTATTTGGTCGACGCGTGTGTCTTGTTCCAGTGCAAAGTTTACAAGTGTGTACGGCGGCCTGTTCGTCTCCAGAAGCGGCTGCACATATATTATACAACTATAAACTCGCTGTTTGTTACACATCAGCCAATAAGCGTGGTTGAATACAGACAACATACCTCCAAGGCTGTCGCTCGTGTTTGCTGGGTCGACGTAGCAAACAATAGCGCTGTAAATACAGCTAGCATTTTGCAGATGCAATTGTATATACTGTGTGTATGGTAATCATTATTGTGTGTGTCAATTGTATCACGGTGTCTTGAGTGTGGTGTTGGATGTCGTTTCCTTCCACCGATTTACGGCTTCGTCTAGGCTATTGGCACTACACACATATATATCATAGTTCCACCGTTATACGATAGTACATATTAGTCTATATGTGTCTGATATCTGCTGGTTTCAGTACCTCCTCGACCTTAGTGATTTAGGGCTTCTGTTGCGATAGGGAGATGCCCTAGATCGTGATTCTTCTCTGTATCGTTTTGTTGTGCTACGTCCTCGTGAGTCATCTCTGCGGTGTTTATCTTCCTTCCTCGACGTGCTATGTCGATCATCTCTCTTGGTACTATACTTATCATTCCTTTTCATATCAGAGTCTTTTGACACTGGGTATCTATCACCTTTCTTATCAACGTCGTGTCTATCACTTCTTTTATCGTTTTCATATTTATCATCTTTCCTCGTGCTATACTTGTCCCTTTTATCATCCTTACGTATTCTGTCATCACGGATTTCTTTATCATCCCTCAAGGATTTGATATCACGTTTTGACTTATCTGTATGTAGGCAATTTTCTTCCCTCATATGCCTTGCTGGTGAGAGGTATCTAGTCTTATGACTGGGGGAGTTGGATCTTGGTGCCTGTAGTTTCTGTGCCATGGCTTCATACTCCTTCTTCAAGGTGGCCAGTTCCACCTTGTGCTCTGCAATGGTTTTACTCATCAGCTCAGTTTCAGTTTCCAATTCAGCGTTGTACTGGTGCAGTGCTTTGAGTTGTTTTTTCAGGACCTTTGTAGCTTCTCTTTCCTTGTAGAGATCTAGCGTAAGTGGCTGTACCTGATTCTCCAGTACAATCCTACCCAGTTCTTCATTTTCTGTGATGAGCAATTTACACCTCTCTAGAAGCGTGGCTCCTATTGCGCTCTGCGGGTTGTACCTATGTGCTTCCAGCGCATCATTTGCGGCCTTGAGCTCCTCATCCTTTTCATGTAACATGCGCTTGAGGTGTAGAATTTCACAGTTTATTACTGGGTCTATAAGTGCGTTGACTGATGCTGTTTTCTCGTATAGATTGTCGAAATTGTGTATTGCACGGAAGTCATCTACCATCGCCTTTGTTTTTTGTAGTTCCTTCTGTTGTGCGGAAACAATAGTCATAAAGTACGCCTTGATAGCGTCAGCTTCTGTGAGCTTCGCCGCTCCGCTGACGATGTCCTCAAGACTCTTGCCCTTCGTCATCTTGATGCTGGACTGGTCGCTGAGGCTATCGAAAGCGGCACCACTTTGCGTATGCGATTTAGCACATTGCACGGCAATATGTTTCCACTGTCTTCTACCGCTGTAACACCGTATTGTGTTTCGATGTGCGCGCTCCATCCCCATGACTCCCTGCCCTGGTTTTTTCACCATGTAGCGTATTCAGGTGCCATTTATACTGCATCTACTCATTTAACATCTTATTAATATACGAAAATGGGAGGTGACTGTCATTGTCCCACCGGTGCGTCGGCGTCACAAGGTTCTCATGTCGAGGCGGTAACATCGGACATCGCTAATATAAACCGCTTCGCAGGCGCTTCTCTCGTGGGAGACAAGCAGACTATGATTGAATGTTTCAATGGATTTTCGTGGCGTGACCAGCGTGTGTTATCGCACATGGAACGCTATTGCTCTGCCGACCCTGCTGAGCGTCAGCTTATTGACGACGTTTATCGCGTGTTATGCCCATCATCAGACAAAATCCAGGGGCCATCGTTTGCGGCTATGAGTCTTTGGTTGAAGGCGCGTTTGCATCTGCAGCATCAAAATTCGCCTTTCAGCCCTCTTCATCGCTAGTTAATCGACTAGTATACTCTGGGTTTTTAATTGGTCATTTATGTCGACCAATAAATTAGCGCTAGATGTGTGACCCAATGAGTTGGCATGAATGTGGATTTTTGGAATTTTCGTCTACTGTATTGGCGGACACTGTATTGTTGATCGGACATTGCCATTGACTCGCTTGATTCTCATTAAGATTTATCCGCTATTTTTTCATGATTCCGTCAGCGATCATGATTATTACATTAGTATCTGTATGTCAATGTATCGACGAATAAGTTGACATCAGATCTAATAAAGCGTACACCTTTCGACTCGTGAGAGGCTTCATCCTTGAGATATTAATGAGTCAAGTAGGCCAGCCGCGATTAAATATTGAAATGGGCGTATGATGTTGTTTGTTGTTGATTTAAGGTGGATCATGTATTTTTAGTTGTTGCCACTCGGTGGTCAACTTAGGCATTCGGTCGTGCCTTGTGTCAATCTTCTACTTGCACAGTTATCCTCTACCGACATGCGCTCCACCTTCAAGATCGCTTCTGATGGTTCATACCTCAGCGACTTTCACGATGCGCGGTTCAATCAAGACAGTTCGTGTTTGGCTGTGAGCTGCACAACAGGATTCCGCATCTACAACTGCAACCCATTTTCCCTTGCGACTAACCGCGACTTATCTTCCGTTGCACGTGGTAATGTTACAACTGTAGAGATGATGTATCGGTGTAACATCATCGCGATTGTTGGTGACTATGATTCCGACACTTCAAGTTTCAGGTCACTTCCGGATGTGCCCATGTGGCAGCGCAACGTTCTTATCTTGTGGGACGACAAGGACAACTGTGAAGTAGCGCAATTGGTATTTGGCTCTGCAATAACCAATGTAAAGTTATTGCGCAACCTCCTTTTTGTAACCCTTGAGAAAAAGCTGTATGTCTACCAACTGCATACTGTTAAGTTGCTTGACACCTTCATCACTTCGCCTAATGCTCACGGAATATGTGCTGTTTCTGGCAATGACGACCTGCATGTGGTTGCCTTTCCGGGCACCGTCCCAGGAAGTATCATCGTTAAGCTCTATCACTTTGATGGGAGTGATGGTACCTTATTGGGTGACGAGAGCGTGATGATTCGGGCTCACAAATCTGACATCACTGCCATCGGGCTGAGCGTCGACGGTTTTCTGCTCGTCACATCTTCCAAGAATGGTCGTCTAGTGCGTTTATGGAGTGCATTTTCTGGTATAAAGTTGCAGGAGTTCCGCAAGGCCGGTGACGGTGGTATATTGCGCATATGCCACATCAGTCCCGACTCCCGTTACTTGTGTACTGTTAGCACTACTGAGGTAGTATCTATCTTTAACATTCGCTTGCGATGTCACGCTAAGAGGTGTTCCAAGGAACGGTTGCCCATAGTGTCCACTGATTCTATGGATTCTCCCACTGCCACTGACTGCCTCCCCCTACGGCTGTTTAGGCACACTCGCATCTACTGGGAGACTCCAACGGCCTATACGAGATTCAGATCACCAGCTCCAGTGGTTGCGTCCACGTTTATGCCAAACACAAACAACTTGTTACTTGTTTTGGCCAATGGCAGGGTGCACCGTCTCAGCGTAGCTGGTCACTTCAATCTATTGGCAAATCACGCTCTTTAATAGCAACACAAAGTTAATATACCATCTGGCTATTACACAATATTTGTTTACCCGAAACAGATGTTTATATACCACCAGTTTGACACATCTGGTGGAACTTCGGTCAATTTTTGTAAAAATTGCCGAGACAACATTAAGTGCTACATTTATAGTTTATATGCACTAGACTTTAGATTCACCTCCCTTGTGGTGCTGTCCGTAATACTTCCTTCGGTATCGGTATTTTCGTCTTTCCTCGTGCGTGTTTGTTTGTCCTCCGCGAAACTCACTGCTACCGCTATCGGTACCCAGAGCGCTAAAGCGGTCAGTTATCTTCTCCACGGCATCTTCTCCATCTGAGCTATCGGACAATGATGCATTTTGCACTGCCCGTGTAAATTTCGATTGTGACGAGTGCTGTTCGGAGCCCATCTTCGACGTAGGTGTCCACTGAGTTCGGTTTTGTCGGAATTTCATCTTGTTCTTCGCTTTTGGTGTCACGGGCGTTTCATTCTCGGACTGTTCTTGCGGCGGTGTTACCACTGTCAAGCTGCTGATGTTGTGAGTCATGATCCTATCCTTTTCTACCGCAGCGCTGCTGTCGGCATTCTCACATTCCTTCGTTGTTTGTCCTGTCTTCTTCTTATGATCTTCCTGTGCTTTTGTTTTATTCTCGTTTCTTTTCCCCAATCCCATGAATTTATGACCGTAACTGTGACTCTGTTCCGTAACTGTGTTGTCAGGAGTCCGCTCAGCGGGGCTGTTACCCGAACCCTTGTCGATGCTTCTACGAGGTTGGAATTTGCCGGTCTTTTTTCCTACTCGTACCTCATTAGGTACTACCGGTGATATCAGTGAATCTGTCGACAGTGTACGTGTGGATAGTGGTGTACTTTCGCTTGATTTTTTGGCCTCTCTACGCCATTTTGGTCCACTTGGTGATGGAGATGCAGTAGCTGTTGTACTTGTCGATGCCTTTGGCACCTTCGGTGCTGGCGGTGGTGTGCTTGGGGGAGGTGGTGGGTTTTCACTGGTGCCCCTGCCAATGAAGTTTCTGTACCCTAGGGGATATGTTCCCTTCATGCCAGGCATAAGGAAGTTTTCGCCCATCATATCACTGTCCAAAAGACTACGCGAAGTTTTCCACCTATCTTTTGTTTGCGTCAATGTTTCTTCGTTCTTGCTCCTAAATGGATCCTTGAGTAGCTTAGTGTCAGAGGTTCCTGCTTGTAGTCCTGGGAAGGAAGCCTCGTCTACGGCTCTGAATATCAATTATAGCCACATATAAAGGCCACATTTGTACTTACTTTTCAGCTGATTTGGTGACTGCTCCTCTCACGTCCGATTTCCAGGCACTCCCAGCTGCCCTTGACTGGTTCGTGATACTTATGGCGATTCCATGCACGCTAACTGAGATACCTGCAAGACTTATGCGATTTATGTATCCTGACATACCGGTCTTCTTCGAGCTTTTGGCAAGTAGTCTTTCTCCCAGTGATAGAGGCGCGTTTACTGGTACCGCGTCAGAGGCCTTGGCCTCTTCGCCTTCGCGGTTCTCCATTATTGCCAGTGTCAGCTAATGGCGGCGATATTTTTGCAAATACAAAGCCGACTTCTGGCGCAATCGCAGCCCTAAAATATTGAGGTGTTCTCTAAGCGCGATCGGGTAACACCTATGTTTGCACGGCTAAAAGCAAGACAATTGCCTTGCCCTACAAACATTAACGCTGGACTAAAAACTACGCAAGTTGATGTACAAATTTATCTATTATAACTTAGTGACTGTATACACTCCATCAGGGCGCAGCAGCTAGTGTACCATACAGGCGTTGTAATTGCGCGTTGAGGTCACGCTCCCGCTGAACTTGTGCGAGTTGGAACGAAATTCTTGACTCAGCCCATGCGGATTCGCGGCTTTGCATTGCCTGAAAGGCTGCCAGATCGTTTTCTAGGTCCACCGTGCGGTCGTGTAGTTCCGCTGCACCAGTTGTTACTAGACATTTGATCACTTACCTATACTTCGCAAAAGCATATTTTGTCTGTGGATATAACCACCAGTTGCGATAGTGCACTTATTCTCAAGTGCCTTGTTACGTTTACCCATGGCATCAAGCTGTCGTTCCGACTCTGCGCATTGCAATTTCTTGGCCTCCGCTTGTTGCGCCAGCTGCAACTTCTCTTGCAGCACGTAGCTCTTGTTAATGGTACAATAAGCCAATGAGGCAATCACTTTGCTAACAGCATATTAGACCAAAACTGGGTTGGACTCACCTCTCTTCTTCTGGGTCCATGGGTTCATCTGCTGCCCCCAGCATACTTCTGAGCCTCGCAGTCTCAACTTGGAGTTCATAAGTGGCCGCCTGTATTGGATATGTTGTTACACAACACTGATCACTAACCTCTATATACTTGGTTTCTATGTAGTCCTTGGGTGGTACAGGTTCTAGACACGGTTTGCCTTCTGGCTGTGGGTGCTCTATGCTATCCCACTGGACTAGTCTAACAAATTCCTGGTGCATCATTTCTTGAGCCAATTGCGACTCAGGATCTGGTTTGGTTCCTTCCATTACAAACACTATTGCGTTGTAGTTCAGCGGTCTTTCCACAGACTTTTTCACTACACTGCTGAGGTTAGATTCATGGTCTTCCAACTTGAGTTTTGTACGATGGCGTTCTAGTTCACCTTGATCATCATCCAATGATTCCTCACGCATTTCTTGTGGCGCATCCACACCTGACAAAGTTATCTCGACTTGTGACTCCGGTTCTGGCAGGTTAGATATACTCGCCTTTACATGTAACCTTGCCATATCCATACGGGCTCTTGCTCCTATTGGGTCGTCATCATCTGCTTCCTGTCCGTGGTATACACTAGACGGCGTTTCGCTATACTTGGAATTGGCAGCACTACCAAATTTCCCTGTGAATATACTCATTGGCGTCTTGGCAATTAGTTGTTTCAACGGGTTTGGTGTAGCCGGTACGGGGAACTCTTCATTTCCTTGGTTCCCCGGCGTTGCTGCCACGTTGGCTTCTCCCAACAATGGAGTCTGTAACCCCCTGGATGCAGCGGCCATACGTGCTTCCTCCATGATGGACGTCATGGGTGTCCGTGCCACCGAGGACGCTGCGACATTTTCTTCAAACATTTGTACATCAGCGCCCATTTTAACAATTTGCACGATTTCATCATCAGTCATGGTCGGTGCAGGCATAACAAGCTTGGATCTTGTTGCGCTATGTTCATCATACTTTTGGAACACTGCCATAGCTTCTCCTATGTTTTCTTCCTGTAGTCGTTTTAATTTCCTCGAGTCGTCGTTTCTCATCCTCCTGAGTTCCTCATCACGTCGTTTACCTTCCAACTGTTGTATGCTTCGTAGTGACTGGTCTATTTCATGCCCTGTCTCTGGTTCATAGAATCCTTTTGGAGGCTGTGTTTCAAATGGTACCTCCTTGACGTAGTCCATTATAGACTTGTGTAGTCTCAATGCACCCACATTGACCCCAGCTTTTTTGAGTTCATGTCTCTTCTGCAATGATGCCAGACGACGTGTCTGTTCAATCTGTTTCTCTCTTGCTTTTCTCTTTGCCTTTTTACCCCTTGTGTTTGCCAGGCGTGCTCTGGCCTCTGCAAGCATCTCCTTTTCATCATCGTCCATATCAACTGCATCAGCACGTGAAGGTTTCGTTTCTGGTGCCGGATCTATCTCCCCTGGCCGCAATCGTCGTGGATCGAGTTCGTCATCCTGTATATATATGTCACGTCTCAGTGTATCATACCTCGTCCCTCCCTTGTGCCTGGTCAAGCAACCTCTCATAGTGTTCCAGGCACTGATGGGCTGTTCGGCCAATCATAGGTCCAATAGTTCTCCATTGTGTCGGGAAGAGTTTGGCAAGATGAAGTAGCTTTTCCTCCTCTTCCCGCGACCACTCTGTCTTCTTGACATATGGGTTAAGCCATTCGTACCTATTGGATATTAGATAGATATATATTTTTTGTTCCTCACCATCTTGCTTTACATTGCTTGGCTGACTTCCTGACCAGCAGTGATGATACTCTAGACCAGTTATTGAGTCCATATTTCATCACAGCAGCCTTGAGGACTTCGTCCTCGCTGTTCTTCCACACTCCTCCTTTGAGTTGGATCCTCATTTTAACATTCTAATTTGGGCTACTTAATTTAGCCTGGTTGTGCTATAGTATCAACGACCTGTGTCGCGTCGGTCCCCATGCCTCTGGCGCCATCATACTACCGTCCTTCCACTGGCACACTAGCAGTATATATTACACAATGCAGTTATACACACTCTCTAGGAGATTATCTGCACAATGCTGTAGAGAATATAGTCACTTTGGTTCTAAGTGCCGTATTGGCTATCGATGTCTCTCGGGGACACGGTCTGTGGATTCCAGGCACCACTCTTCCACATCAGGCTTTAAAAGAGCTTTATTGGGCATTTCAGCTGTATGTGCAACTGCTGCATCTGGGTATATGTTGTACGATGCCCTCAACATACCGCCTAGTGTCCAAGCTGCCATTGCAGAGATAAGGTACATTTGACCACAGCGACCCATGATATATTTACAGGTCCAACAAAACCATTGCGGAGCACCTGGGCGACAGGATCACGCTGCGTAGCGACTGGACAGTTGAGGAACGTGGCGACAGGGCAGTTGTCCGTGTGAATGCTTCCGGCACCAAATCTGGCGGGATGTTCACGTGTCTATTATCTCGTTCCGAAGGCCGCTGGACCATTGTAACTATAGACATGATATACAACGAACGTAGGTAATAGCTACTGTTTTATAATTGTTTCGAAGCTAGGTCACCTCCATCTCTTTCGTCTACTCCCGTCTATGATGCACTGGACAAGGCGATGGAAAAATAGGCTACTGCTGAACCAGCTCTTGCAACTGCCCTGCCAAATACTCCAATTTACTCTGTAAGCTATTGGAAATACAATGTGTATCCTACCTGTCTGGAACGATTCTTCCAGTCGAAGTAGTTGACGCTGAGCACTTTCCATCCAAGCGAGTTTACAATTTTGTACTTGAGGCGTGTAATGGCATTGAATTCAGTCGACTGATGGTAGAAATGCGAATACCCGTTGACTTCAACAGCGACCTGTATCTAATGTAGTTAATGTTTGTGGACTAACATTTAGCTTGGGTATCACGTAGTCCATAACGTATGGTCCCACTCTCTGTTCCGACTTATGTTGCAGTTTTAGATCATCTAACAGTGGTGCTATTTTATACTGCATTTTCGAGGTGCTTGGTTTGAACTTCAAGTTGAGGCCCATGATGTCATCCAAAAGTGCTTGGTACCTTTTGTCGAATGGCACCAGCTTCTCTCTCAGGTGGAATAAACTTATACATAGTTGATTCACTTCAATATTTCCCAATTCTTGCAGTTTATCCACTACTGTATCAAGCAGCAGTGCAAAAATGTGATTAATCTCTGTCGTATCTGCGTCATATGTTCCTTGGGTATAAACGGAACCTACACTCTTGGTCCTGCAGTGCCACTACCAAGGCAAATATGACATTGGACTTCTCTTGTGGACTAAATTCGTCCACACACTCGGGTATCCTGGAATACACAATCTTGTGAAATAGTGTGTTCCTGCATTGCAGCATTGCCAACGAGCGTACCAGCATGGCAACTAGTGCTTTGTCCTGTGTTATATGTCCAAACAGATTCAATAGATTCATACCCTGCACACAGTTTCGTACTTGTCGCCATTATCTACTATTTCCCGTGATACGGCCTGGACTATGATATTGTCTGCAAGCCTCAGCTTGGCGGCAACGTGTAGTAGGAAGCACAGATCGAAAGCCGAGAAGTCCCTGAGATCACCCACCCTTGCTCGTATCACTGCCTGGAACGTATTTGGCTCTATATGTTCCAGCCGAGTGGCATCTATAAAGTACTGTGTTACTGCTCTTGGGTCTGCGTCGGCATGTCTGAGCAACACTATGCGTTCCACGGCGTTCATAAATGATATCTGTATCGTGGTCACAATGTTATACTCCAGATTCCCAACCTTTTTGTACGATACTTTAGCCAATGCGTGTAGAATACGCAGTACTTGGTTGATGTCATTTCCTTTTATTTCAGGCCTCAATCTGTCACATAGTTTGCTCCAAAGGTTGCGATCATTAACTCGTGTCTAGGATTTTGATTGATTAACCCGGTGATTCACATACCTTGGCAAGGTTCTCTGCTGCGAACAGCAGCTCCCTGAAGCTAAGCTGATTCAGACTCTCAGTAAGTGGGTCGATCTGTCGGCCGCACCTGGCCGCTGTGGCAGCGTCAGCTACATTTGTACTTATACACCTAGCTCGTAACATACGCGAGCTATAACTGGGTGCATTATTATGTAATAATGTACTAAATACCGATATTATATCCCTGCTCTGTTTCGTCAGGAGCGCGTCTTTCAATGACCCTCCAGGGCCTAATTCTGACTCATGGCCATCTTTACGCACAATGGTCGACGTTTCATGACCACTGGGCTCGATGTGTTTGTGAAAGGCTTTCAGCGGTACCGCCTCTTGAGTGCTGAGGACAAGCGTAAGCTTCTGGGAGCTCACCGTCTAAAGGTAGGTCTCTGTGGTCTATTTAGCAACTGTGAACCAGGATATACCACACCAGAATCTGAAGGAGCTTGAGAAAGCGCTCGATATTAACCTGGATGGCTCAGCTCGGTCAAAACCAGCGGCTGTATCCGAAGGCTATGAGCTTCCATCAGCAGTTACAGCTTCCAGCAGGATTTCCGCGGAGCTACGTCGACTGAAAACAAGGACGCATGGCTCATCCGGTGCTGGTGGTAGATACAAACCACTGGGAGCTGGTGTTAGCAAGTACTTCATGGGCATAGACCCGAATACACCTCTGGAGCCCTACGAAATCACGTAGGTTCTGTCTAACATTTGCTTTTATTTCACAGGAGCCCTCTGTTTGAGGATGCTACGGAATCTGCGACATTGGTTTCCGATGTTCAGAAGGCAGGTGCCTATGAGGATGTTGGTACTATGTTAAGTGCCATGCGTCCAGTGAAGCCAGTAAGTAATGGATACGGTATCTTTTAATTTTGCAGGACACCTTTTCTGACAACTTCTTGGATATAATGTCAAGGGCGATTGAGCAGCATCTCATGCGAATTGAGTGAGTCCATATCCACACTAATCATATATCTCCAGACGTCCAATGTTATGCAACGAGTTGTCGGACTTCGAATCGAGTTATGCCATGCAGCGTGCCACTTTACGCAACCTACTGGTCAACCGCTGTACACGCAACGCTTTTGATGAGACTCGTGTGGACCGTTTCCTCGATCGCCTCAGTTTCTCATCGCAGCGTCTGGATGCTCCCATGCCCCCAGAGTGTCTGGAGCCCCTGGTTGCTTTCTGCGGCCATCAATCGTATTCCTTCGACCCGCTCACCCGATTGGGGCAGAAACTGGAGAATTTGCAGCGTTTTGTGCATGCTATCGTAGAAGGTTGGTGATTTTATATGATGTGTTATTGGTATCTAGGTGATGAGGCGTACCTCCAGGCTCTCGGCACCCCTGAGGAATGCCGAGTAGGCCCCCCATCTAAATACCCCTTTCGGAACTACTATTCGTTCGATAGCTGCATCCCCGATGACGTCACTGGTTCCATCAATATGGGCAAACCACGTGTTGGCCCTTCGGTACGTTACCACAACTTACAGAGCGTAGCGCATTCTCTACCCGCTGACCGCAAGTACCGGGCCGTAGTAGCTCACGCTATACGTGTACTTGAACGTAGCAAGGGTTGGGACCATGCAAGCAAGGTCAAGGCCATCAACCGCTTAGTCCAGGTGTACAACAACCTTGCGCCATCTACTTACTACGAGCGTGTTCTCAGCCGTGCTATACCATCTGTCCGTACCAAGGGCACTGTGGTAAGTACAAAATCACGCCAGGAGGTGTTTAACCGTGGCCTCAAATACATTGGTTCACTCACTCGCAACCACTGGATGAAGCGAAAGTGAGGGCATGGCACTGCCTCCGATGATGTAAATCGCACTAGGCGACCTTGGAACTATATCTAATAACCATTATGCGCTACTTACATACTGTCTAATACCATAGTAAAGCTGTGAATATGGTGACAGAAGTGGGGTTCGAACCCACGCCCTTTCGGACTGCGACCTGAACACAGCGCCTTAGACCACTCGGCCATTCTGTCCCTTGTTAAAGCTCCAAATCTTCGGTCAATTCGCGAATTAAATCAGACATCAACTATCGTGTGTAATTACTGTCACGCATCATAATGTTTAATATTTAAGAATGTTGTAACAATGGGCATGTTACGTAATATTTGTGCGCGATGGCGTCCTAAGAAGAAGGACCCTTTGCCTACTCCTAGCCTCGGCTCTGCTCCTTCGCGTACCTCTACCATAAAGAGCAGGACTCAGGATCTCGTGACTCAGCAATCGCTGTTGCAATCTTTGGATACTACCGAGTTCCGTACTCTTCCTTCCCAGAGCCAGGCTCCTGCAGCCAACTGGGAGTGCATGGAATACCCCAACGGGTCGGAATATTTGGGTTGGATCTTTGAGGGCAAGCGTGAGGGTCCCGGTAAAATACAGAATGGTGAACTGGTCTATGATGGCCAGTGGCAATGTGACCTGCCGCATGGCAACGGCCTTTATACTGGTGACGGTCTAATCTATGAGGGCAACTGGAGCCATGGTCTTCCTCATGGCCACGGAGTTGCCATGTTACCTGACGGCTCTAAGTACGTGGGTGAATGGCGTGATGGGTTGTGTTCAGGTGAGGGAAAGCTTGCTTCGGAGGACGGCCGTGTATACGCTGGCAACTTCTCGGAAGGGTTGCCCAACGGGGAAGGAACACTGGTGAATGCCGAGGGAATGCGCCTGACTTGCAACTTTGTCGATGGCGTTCCCTACGGTGTTGGTGAGATTGAGTGGCCTAATGGCATGCTGTATGTTGGTGCCATCATTGAGGGTGTGCCTCATGGTTTGGGCCGCCTTTCTGACGAGCATTCAGTGACCCTGGGTCTATGGAGGGAAGGTGCTCTGGAGACTCGTTTGCGTGCGCATGGTCCTCTTCCCGATGCTTTCAGAGATGACCCAGCTGCTAAGTATTTAGCTGCGCATTTGGCCGGTGGATCACCTTCCCCTGAGACTGACTTAATGGAAGCACCATCGATTGAGCACAACATAGTTGAATTACCATCAATAGATGAGAATCTGGCTGAATCACGATCAAGCAAAGGTAGAGCAACCATGGATAAACTAGGATCAAGAGCAACTATGGAGAAGGTCGGGTCACGTGCAACTATGGATAAACGAGGATCAAGAGCAACTATGGAAAAAATAGGTTCTCGAATAAGCAAGGCTAGTGCTGCAGAACCTAGAACATCCAATGTTGAACAAAGGGCATCCCGAATAAGCAGGGCTAGTGCTGTAGAACCTAGAACATCCAACGTTGAGCAAAGGGCATCTAGAACCAGCGTGGAGAAGACAGATTACCGACCTAGTATGGAAAAACTAGGTTCTCGAGCTAGTATGGAAAAAGTAGGGTCACGAGCAAATGTGGATAAGATCGGTTCTCGAGCTATTCAGGGAAATCCAGTGACATCGTCAGTTGATGAAAGCGTGGCGGAAGCAGTTTCCATGGAAGATGAATATATAGATGCCGCTCCAATGGAGGACGACTTCATGGACCCAGCTGAGGTTGAGGAACAGTTTGCAGAAGCTACTTTTGAGGATGAATACGTCGATTCGGTTCCAATGGAGGAGGACTTTGGGGAATCGGCTGAAGTCGACGACGACGTGATGGACTTGCCCTCGATCAATGACAACATGGTGGAACAAAGATCAAGTGTGGCCAAGTTAGGATCGCGGTCAAGCATGGGTAATTTGGGATCCCGACAAAGCGTTGGCAACGTCATGAAAGCACGCTCAAGCACAGTGCACCAGTAGAACCCCTGCATGCCATACCAAGTAACAGCAACATACTGTTTTACCGCCAAATACATGTTATAACCTAGGGACACCAAATGTGGGCATCTATATCTCCGGTTGCCCGGAGCACCGGCAAAAATACAGTGCCTCCTAGACTTTGTACACTATATTACAGAAAACCAAATGTGAAATATAATTACTATAGTTTAACGTTCACTTGTTAGCGGCTATAAGTGCCATAAACTGTACGATAGCGGCCTCTATGTGCCATATATCCCTTGAACCTTGTTTCATGGTATGGGAGAAGTGGGCGGCTACATGCATGATTCTGGGTACTACCTCGGGCTTTACACGTTTTGTAAGCTGGTCTACAATCGACTCTAGTACAACTTCCCCTGGGATGCAGCATACTAACAATTCGTACACCTGTGGCCTCAGGGTACTTATTGCCGAGGGTGTTTGGTTGTCCATTATTGATTTAACTATTTTTTGGACATTTTTCTCCCACGGCATGAGGAATTCTGTCGACTTCACGTGGAACCCTCCCATTGTCATGGTCTCCAAAGTCAGTATCGCACGTCGTAAGTTGCGACCACTTGAGTGGGCAATGTTCCTGAGGACATCGTCTGAAGCCTGCCCGGGTGTAATGTTCTCTTGGTTACATATTTCACGCAATATGGAGATAATCTGCACAATGTCATGGGATCACCATGGAACTCACCTCGTCTACAGTGTGGCTCCCTACACGTATACACAAGCAACGACTGCGTAATGGCAGAATGACACGTGACAGTTGATTCACGTGGAGGATCATACGAGCGTTCTTGATATAGGTTTCCATGGTGCGACGCAGCGCAGCCTGCGCTGACAACGAGAGCGCATCGGCATCTTCCAATAGAAATACTGCATACTATATATCACTGGATCCAGTACTCACCTCTATAAGAGGGTCCCTTGACAAAATAGTTCGATGCTGACGGTGAGGCTGATAGATTGCGTATAATGTCTTGTACAATCACACGGTCTCTGTTTCCCAGTTCGGTGCACGGTACTATAGATCAATAACGACATACTGCCGAGAACGTACTCTGTATATGATGGTCACTTTGACAGACCACGACCTCATTAGCGGTATCAACGTTGGATATCACCTCTGTTTTAACCTATACACGTTTGATTCAACTGTTGGAAGATAACTCACCTTATCAATCGATGCACCAAAGACTGCTCTCAACGTCGCGAGGATTCTAGTCTTCTTGCCGGCACCCGAAGGGCCGTAGAACAGCAGGTGCGGCAGTTCTCCATGTGATTTATCAACTAATTTAGCAAGTAGTTCATTAACATCGCGGTGTGACGTGAGTTCGTCCAGCCGCTTCGGGCAATGTTTGTCTATCCACAGCATCGTGTGTGCCAATGCGATTACAAATTAAATGTGTTATAGGGCATATTATCTCTTAAATATCATTCGCGCGTATCACCTCTATTTTTGCGGTGAATATCGTCCAGTTCCCTAGCATAGTCTATGCCACTACCCTCCCAACCTACCTGATGCGCCTCAGCACGAGTTCATCCCGCTCTTCCCTGATAGACGCCAGTCTTTGGTATCTGCACTTTGTGTACAAAATTGTGACCTTGTTACCTGGGATCATCGCGCAACAGCTTCTTGGCTCTATCAAGGTTTTCCTTTTCGGTACCTTCTGCATAGCACAGCGTCTGTCTGAGCAGGACATCGAAGCTATCGAGCAATTCCTTCTTCTACGCCCGATTGAACCACTGTGTGTTGAGCACCTACCATGGAATCACGCCACCTTCTCAAGACAGATTTCAATCTGTCCCTTGGCAGTTCACCAAATAGCCGCTCACCCAGAATATGAATGACCTACAAAGCATGATGGTCACAACACTATAAACAAGATAACACCAACACATACTACTATCACATGTTACTACCATTACCTTCTGTTACTACTACTACTACTATTACCATCTGTTACTACTTATACTACTACTAACATACCTCACTTAATGACGACCGTAAGTGTTCGCTTCCCAAGGTGCCTAGTTTCTGTTGAAACAACTCCAACCTCGTCTCCAGGAACTCCTTAACATAGTCTTTGTACAGCCGTTCTCTGTCCCGTGCAGTAATGTACCTACTCTCCCCCCTTGGGTCACCCTGTATTGCCTCCTCATCCAACGGCGCCACTTCCCCCTCTACAAATGGCATCCTAATTTTTTCGTGCAACATGCTGATAAACGCCGTCTGTGCCATCGACAGCGCCAGTTCATCCCTCGAGCTGCAATGGTTATTCCTTTGCCTAGTAGCAGCACTATAGGCTTGATGTCGTTTGTTACTACGGGTAATCTCATTACCAATAGTAGTATTATTACCACTTCCAGTAGTAGTGTTATCACTACTAGTAGTGACTCCAGTCGTAGTGTGATCGGTGTTACTAGTGGGAACATCGATGGTACTGTTATCAGTACTACTAGTTGTGTTCCCTGTGCCGCTTCCAGTTGTATCACCTCTGGAGGCATGTACAATTTCGGCCAATTTCCGACTAGATTCCTTCAGAAGTTCCAACTGCAACTGCTTGAACAGCCGTTTTCTATCTTGTTGAGGTATTCTTTTGAACCGATCTTCAAACAGCAGTTTGGGCAGAGCCTGGCATGACTTATTCAACCAAATGTGACTTACTTCTTCAAAAGTGGCCTTTGCACCTAGCTTAAGCTCACGAATAAGTGACTTGTAGCCAGCAATGTCATCTTCCGATATTGATGATGACACCGCTGGCTCCTTAGGTACCGGTACTCCATCGACATCTTGCTCCTCGGGAACACCGACGTCCGGACGCTCCCACCGTGACTATTCATTATATTATATGCCACCTCTTACACACCTCTTTAGAAGCGCGGTTGTAGAAATACACCTTTTTGGTCGAAGTCTCGACCCGGTACCTGTGTATTATGGAATCTCGGACCTAGGACGCACCATTTGGTATCACCTAGACGTTCCCAGCTTACAGGGACTCCAATGTCACCCATGTTGCCAAAATATAACCCAACGACTATACAACAAGTGGATGCCAGATGTGCAGTGCTACGCCGTTACCTGGTGATGCGCGGCGGCCAACAACAGCTATACACATGTGGCTGTATCAAGTGTAACCTCATGGAACTTTACACTGATGTGGTATTAAACTATTTGACCAACTGTACATCTAGAATGTGTACCATATATATGACATTAAACCCCTATTCTTAGTTTTGAACAAACTAGTCACATGGGTCATGTTCACCAGTTAAATGCCTGCAATAATCAAGTTTACTTGATAATCGCTTTTGCTTATTGGCTGCAATAATTGATTTTACTTGTTAATCCTTTTGCTTGTTGCCTTGAATAATCGAGTTTACTTGATAATCATTCTTGCTTATTGGCTGCAATAATTGCTTTTACTCGTTTAACTTCTACATGTCGGAACATGCTTGAGCAACTGCGTCAATCAACGACCGCGTGCGACTAGGTATAGACTTGAATGAATCACTACCCAGTTTATAACGCGGGTTGCGGAATAATTCAACCACAGTCAACTTCACACCCCAAGGGCACTCCACAGGAGATAAAGATTGCTCCAATAATACGCGGAGAATTATTTGACGCAGCATTTCTTCCCGGGGTGAACGCAATTCGTCATAGAGCCATAATAACAGACAACTGAAGAAATGGGTATGCATGTTGGGGAAACGCAAATGACGACAGATGCCGGCGACAAAAAGGTGCTTACCCCTGACGGATAAATGACGCAATAACTCGAGGTAAAGATATAACCTAGTTTCATCCACACGCTCGGACTCGGGGAGCGACCTATAAAACTCAATCCCAATGTAGTACACCAGGGCTGTGATCAGGGTAACACACTGGCCGGGATCACGTTGGAGAATGTCTTCGATAACCTTGACCAAACGCTCGAGACCAGAGTCTACGAGGTTAGGTACTGACCCCGAACGACCCTGGTGAAGAGCCGAACGGAGGACCGAGTCTGTGTACGACTTGATGCCGTGGCGCATTAATAAATTGACGACCATAGGTGGCACCGTTGGGGCAACGGTCATAGCAGGCAGATGGTCAATCGGGACTTGTATAGACCCAATAGGCGCACAGGCGGTGTTGCTACAACTACTGGCAAGGCGCTCTACACGGGCTGAACCGCCAATGCAGAAGTAGTACTCCATCACAAATTGGGGATAGGTATCAACTACATGTTGGACCAAGTCGTACCACATGGCCTCGAGCTGATCTATGCCAGTTTCCTGTTGGTTACCTTGATTTGCATTGAGGAAAGAAGTCATCTCAAGGAATATTTGGGCTAGATGTGGCCAACAGCGAGGGATAGACATTGTACCTGGGAGTAAACCTGGGTGGCGTATTAACTTCAACCAAAAGTAACAGAATTCCGGGGCCCTTGTTGGATTGATTGCACGCAAGCCGTTTAGGAAAGTAATCCTACATACTACCTGGCCGTTGGAGGCTTCAAACTTGTCAAAGTACCTCAGCAGGACAACCCAGAGTTTGTAGTAGGCCACAAAGTTGGAGTCATATAGTACTAGACTGGCCGTGGCAGCAAGTAATTTTTGCAAAGCACTAGTTGGTGGGACTTCACTGCCACCAACGAGACGTAACATTACGTCAGCCATCTTGGCCAGTGCCACGAGGCTATCGGTGTTCTCCGTGGGAAAGTTGGGCTGGTCAAGCTGATCCGCTGTGGCAGAAGCTGTTAGCGTACCTATGGCACTGGCAACACAAATAGCAAAAAAGTTGTCAGTGCCACCATCCATCTTGAAGAGGCTCTGGAGGTTGAAACGCTGGAAAAATTGGCGCCAAGCTAGGAGTAGATTTTCACCTTCATATGGAAGGCTGCACTCGATCCACTTGGCAAAGATGATGCTTACTATTGCCCGGTGAGATTCTGATACTGGCGGCGGGGGTACAACACGTCTTACACCACCGAAACCAGGGTTAACCACCAGTGGTACGGTGTCCTGTGATATAGACTCTTTCAAGATGTTACTGTCTTGTGATGTAGACTCTGTTAAGATCTTGGTGTCTTGTGATATAGATTCGGTGTTGAGATGTGACGATTTTTTGGTTTCACGTGGTATCGATTCAGGTAATGGCATAGTGTTGTTACTAGGATACCATAGCCTCAACTGGGTATTAGCAGTGATACATGCTGCTAGATTGCGCTTCAAAATTGGAGTAAGTGATTGTATTATCCGTCGTGCTTCCGGTTGCATCTCCATGTAGTCCTTTAGGAGTTTAGCACGGGCATCCTTTAGGAGGACTCCTGCATAAGTTTCACACATTTCTTGACCACACTTGATTGATGCTATTTCACGTATGATAACAGAAGCAGCATCTGGAGTCACACTGCGCTGGTCAATTACCGCAATAGCCGTGACTACTATAGCCATCTCGACGGCGTAGATGTTGCGGCCCTTGTCCATGGCAAGTGTGAGGTAGTGGACCAAGTGCGACCAGTCCAAAAGATCATAACGTAACAGACCAGTGACTGTAACCACGTTGAACACGTTGTTCACACGGTCAAGTGGCTGAGAGAAAATCACTGCCGCCAGTGACTGTTTAACTGACGGATTCAGTTGGTTGAGGCCATCCAGTACACAGAGCAGGACTTCCACATTGAGACCTGCCTGTGCCCCCAGACCCTCACATAGGAAAGTTAGTAGTCTATGAGCAATGGCCAGAGAGGCCACATCGGCGTGCTTCGAGTTTTCCATCACGTTGAGGCACTTGGCAATACATGAAAAAAGGTCGTGATCAACTGGGAGACTATAGAGCACCAATAGAGCATGTGTACTGAACATGATGGGCTCATAATCAGGTTCCGTTGGGTTCTTGCTGTACAGTGTCGGTGGGAACAAGGCTATGTCACGCAGTGGCTCCCTTACTTCAGCAAAGCATTCTTCGAATTTGGACATTACTGGGTTGCAAGCAGCCATGGAACCTCCACTGGTTGTGATGCCAGAGTGTTGAGTGCGTTGGGTACTGGGCTGGTGTTGAATGTGTGGTCCACCTGTTCTTGAAACTGGGATTCGTGGTGATGCATGTTGTAACCCCGAGGGTTGGATTCCTCTTGTACCACTCTGGAACAGACTGCGATACAACGTCAAGTTGCGTTTATCCATGCATACATTCAACTTATTCCACTGCTGCAATAATGGCGGCAATGTGATTGGTGGATTATGTTGCTGCTGCATCTGACAAATCTTGATAACATCGGCCATTACACTGTCGACTTCACGTGATGCTTGCTCGCCAACAATCTTTTCAGCAACTGCCACAGCAGGGGCTATGTTATCCTGACTAATAATCTGTACAAGTTGCTCCACAAGGACCTGGTTATTGCAGTCTTGGGTACTGTAAGTTTGTAAAGCCATTTTGAGGCTCTCGTGGAAGGCTATACGAAGCGGCTCTTTAGAAGTTGCAACCACAAGTGATGTGGCAAAATACTCCATCATACTGCTGACCGCCACTCGTAAAGCTGACTCATCCTCTTCTCCAGCAAAGTCATTAGCAATCAGAACACGTGTAGTAGCCCTGGCGATAGATATTGCGTGGTCAGACACTACTGGCAGTACCCTACGAACAGCACGTTCTATAGCGACTGGCACACATGCACGTAGCTGCGGTTGCATCTCAAAAATAGCGATCGAAGGCGATATAACCACTGTAGTGTGGAGTTTTTGCAACAAATGCTCCGCAAAGTCGTTCAAAGGCTGGGTCTGGGAATCGTTGCTCAAGGGTAAAGGAGAAGTAAGTAAATGTGAAATCTGGGACCCGGGTTGGTTATGGAAGCTATTCAGCAAGTAGGCAGGAATGTGGTCCTGGTGGTAGCCTCCATGCATTGTTGACCCTATATCCTTAGACCGAACATCGCCAAATCGAGTCTCCGCAGACCCACCGCCTGTAGAACGTACTGAACCTGGACCTTCACGCATAACCTTGGCAAGCAGCATATTTAGTTTATCCCTGACATTATCTTTGCCACCCTCTCGGGAACCCGCATGAGGTGTAGATCTAAGCAAGTGAAGATGGACATTGTTGTTGAGTATAGGTCCAGCATTTTTGGGACCCTCTGTCGGTTTTTTAGCCGCAACAGACTCACTAGGCTTATCGTCACCAAGAGGCTCAATCACAGAAGTGTCAAAGTCGACTGAGTCATCGGGCTTGATACGTGATTCCAACAGCTGCGTCTTCTTAGCAAACATGTCCATCTGAAGACCCAAATGTTTGAATAGTACCTCTACCTCAAAGATCAGCGATGTTTTCAGCCCGCGAAGACCATGGATCTCAACCAAAAAATTGAGGATAGCCGTGGTCCACGGGTTTGGGGGCTTGAATATCTTCGAGTTGTTGATGTGCTCCATGGTCTTACAAACAAATGGCAACGCAGCAATCATGGCACCGTTCTCGTAAGCGTGGAACATAACCTGTTTAAGGTCCAGGTGACGACTCATAATCGGGATGTTGCGTCCCAAAGTTATCCTCCCCAACCAGCTACCCAGGTTCTTTAACAGGGTACGGTATGAAGGGAGCTCCTTATGGTCCAGAATGTGCTTCAAACATGCAGAGATACACGAGTAACTAATCTGAATGGCCAAATCGAATACTTTTGGGATCTTGATGTTTTCAATGAATACCACAAAAACTTCGTGCAAATTTTGCTCTTTGGAGGCACGGGTCTTGATGATGTACAACAACAGCCATGGGAGGTTACCAGCATCAATCGCCTGGTTGAGCTCAGAAGCCTTTTGGGCAGCTGTATCAAGAGACATGTTGTTAAAAGCGGCGTATATTTGGTTCACTACTTGCACAGGAGGCGCTTCAGGACTCAAATCATCAGCAACACTGTTCATCAGGCTTTCCATCTCCCCGACGTCCAAACGGTCCTTGTCATTCCCGGCTGACTGGGCACCTATACCCGCGTTTTCCGAGGCATTCTGGGCGTGCTTATTGGAACCAGGTTCACAATCATCGGGGCGTATTATTATACCCTTTGCTTGGTCGACATAAGTGGTGCCACGCATGTCGTCGGTCATGATAGTCTGCAGTTTCTCACATGTTTTGTACAGCTGCGGGAAGGTCTCACGCACGTCGGGAATCTCCAGAAGAGCTGTAGAAAACCAAGGGTAATTCGCAATCGAATTTTCAAACTGCGAAACTGCGATTGTGCCAAACTGGAACATCTTTGACATTTTCCCACGCTTAAGAGCCTCGAGAATACAGCGTAATGCCAGCATCAACAAATTGCCGTTTGATAGCAACAGACAGTTTTTGATCATCTTACCAAAGAGCTCAGCCGTTATCGCCAGCTCCTGTACAGGGTACTTGGTAAAGAAGCGACACTCGTTAAACAAAATCTTCAACATCGTGCGATAGGTCTTGCGATTCCTAGACTCTGGAGGCGATGCCTCAAATCGACGCATGACATCGATAATATCATCGGTAGTAACGTTTGCGACATAGAGGTTATAGAAGTACTTGTTTACCCGTTCTTCATCTGTCATATTGTCCGCTTCCTCCAACTGAGCAAGCACCTCGGCCTTAGATGGCCCATGTGTGTGACCTGAGGTAGCCATCTTGGTACCCAGGCAATATATACGCTTGGTCGCACCCGGGAAGTGGACCTACAAGCGGCTAGAGGCTGTCTGGCTTTGTCCTGAGGCGTCGCATGGACTCGTGGCGGTGTCACGAATACCGCTGTTACAAGCTTCCAAAAATTAGAAAGCACCGCTAGCCCAAGGACACTCACAGCACAGCAAATGAAAAGCGTAAGCGTTTGAAAAGTGGCCCTGTCTCTGCTATATTCGCCCACCACATCGTAGATCCTAGCCGCAGCACAACAGAGGGGGCTGACGACCAGCGAGGCGACCGGTATCAGGAATGCATTAGATTCTATTAGCAATTCTATCTATCATCGTTATTTACACACTTTAACCCAGGTGTACATTAGTTACTTGCGTTGGTGGCGAGTTTGACCGGTAGATGTTGTTGAACGCGCCGCGCTCTGGGCCTGCTCAGCCTGTCGTCGCATTAGGCCATACTTCTTGGAGTCCTTCTTGCTGAGTTTCACAGCGTCACGACACCCCTTACCACCCTGTTTGAAGTCAACACAACTAACATGTCACATACCTCCCAGTGTGCCGATGTGGAGGCACTGTATCCGCGGTTGCAGTTGTGGCACTTCTTGTTGGACACCGGCTGCTGGGTCGAGCAGTGACCACACACAATGACGTTGGCCAGTTCGTATGGGTGGTCACTGCCCTCGTCATGGCATACGTCACAGGGGAATAGCTGGACATATCTATTGTCAACAATGTGGACCTACCTTGCCGCAGCAGGGAAACCTGAACCAGCGGAATGACTTGGCGTAGTGCTTGCAACTGCCATTATCTGGCAGTGGCGTGCCGACCTTGAGACCACGTACTCCAGGTGTCTTTGGCCTAGATACCTTGGGGCGAACGTGTACCGGCTTGTTGACACGTGTCCTGCAAACGTTAGTCAATACGGAAACGACATACTCTACAGTGTTGTCACGACCGAATTCCACACCTCTGAATCCTAGCGCCAATTTTGCGAAGCAGCCGCGGCAATTAGATCGTTTTGAGGTACCTAAAAAGGGCTCTTAAAGCATTACTGGTGTAATCGCTACTTACCATTTTGTACATCCCTGACTTTGCACTGAGTATCACAGCTCTCACAGGTCACAAAGAATTCACCACTTATAAAGTCCTAACACGGTTGAAGTAATCCCTTAAAGGACATACCACGAAGGTACAGTTCTCCAGGCTGAGGTTACCCACAGTAGGCTGGGAACCAAAGGCAATCACTGGCTGGAATTCACATCTTTGGGCCATGTGGCAGTTGTCACACGATCGGGTTATGACAACAGTCTTTTTGTCACCGTGAGAAAAACCAACGTCGAATACTGCAGTGCAGCGGGTACAAACCAGTTGGGCACTGTGAGGCTCATAAACTAGAAAATAGAACTTACACAAAATTCAACAGGTTAAATACACTTATCTTCTCCAATTCCAGGTCCAGCAGCCTTAAGGGATCACTCCTGGCCAGTACCGTTTGGTATTCTGGCGGCATTTCAGCCAGCGCTTTCTTTTGCTGAACAAAATGTCCCAACTGTATGCGTTGAATTACCTCACTGGCTTTATTACGCAGTTGGTCCCTGCAACGCTGGAACCGTCGCCTGCATTCTTCCGCACTCTTTGTCTTGACGATGGAGGCAACTGCGGCCCACCTCTGGGCGGGATTAGTGATGCCCTTGGTTTTACCCAGTGCAAATTCGAGACTGTAAATACAGTAATACCCCTGTATGCGACTTACCTTTTTTGCTCTTGCAATGTCCATGTATCTACTTCGGTGTTGCAATCACTGTTTGGAGTAGTATTGACGGCATTGCCACCGCTGGGTTGATTAGACGTACTACTACCATCGACACTACTACTCCCTAATGCACGATTAATAGCTTTACCGCATATCTCGTAAATGTTGCACAACTCTCTATCCACGAATTTGAGGCACTCGTAGACGGTATACGGCAAGGAATCAATGTACTTGCCCATGAAGGTAAGAATCGCCTTCTTGATCACCAGCTTCACTTCTCTGTCAATAGCACTGCTGCTGGCATCGATATCGGAGGCCTGTTTGATACTATAACAGCCGCCAATGGCTCTAGTGTCCTCAGCAGGTATAATACGGGTCAATAACAAGGTCATACTAATACCCTTGTCGCCATTGAGCCACGAATGGTCGAAATCAGGATTACTAGGCCGGACTAAAACAGTCGCATAGACTGTGTCATTGCGATAGGCATCTTCTATTGGTACGTCCGCGGTATAACCGGGATCTATGGACGGTAACAAGGCGAATCGAGCCTCAAACAGCTTCTGAAGCTTGAAGAGCTCTATGTAGCCCCCGTCTTCCGTCGCCAGCTGCTGCGACATGGCTTAAAAAACCGAACTAGTATATATTGCTACATTTATGATAGATGTTAAGTGTTAGCGGCATTGCGACTGACGCAGCGTGGTGACCTGCCTCGCCGCCAAGAGCAGGATTCGCGCCTGTGAGTCACTTGAGCAACATAGACAGCATCCCTGGTTTAATTCATGTCTACAGTTGCCAGTTAGGTACCTTAATAGACCTTAGTGCCTCCGGTACCGCGCGCACTGAGGTGCATACACATTTGACTAGACACGGCGGCTGGACTAGGATATACTAGACACATTCAAACGATGAGAGTCACAATGGCAAACACTTTTAGACTACTTGCACTGGCATTGTTCTGTGGTGTGGTAAAATGCCACTTGAACGCTCCAGTGGAGGCACCAGTAAACGGCGAGCACGATGTGAGTTTGCCAAATGTGTCCAGTAACAAGGAAACTATCCACTTCGGAGATTACAAACCTACGCAACACCAGATCAACGTGGCCAAACAGACGATTGCAGATGAAGACAGCCGGGAGACCATGAAGAAGCTGGTTGACATCCTGCGCCAGTCGACCTCGGACGACAGTTCACCCGAGACCATTGAAGAGTACACTGACAAGTTCGACAACGAGCCTGTGGCTGACGCCGCATTTTCCACGGACGACAAGGAAGTTGAGGCTGTTGATGGCCTGGAGGAGACCAGGGAAGAGGCGACACCAATTGCCGATATTCACCCACAGGAACCTACTATTAACAACCACCCACAGGAACCCACCACTAACAATCATCTACAAGAACCCACCACTAACAATCATCTACAAGAACCCACCACTAACAATCACCTACAACAACCAGTTACTGAAGGTGTCCACAAGGAGATGGTGAATGAAGTGAAGGAACCAGTTACTAACAATCATCTGCAGGAATCCACCACTAACAATCATCTACCAGAACCCATTACCAATATTCACCCACAGGAACCCATTACTAACAATCATCTACCAGAACCCACCACTAACAACCACCAGCAGGAAATCCACATCCATGAACAACACAATGTTGACCACCACCAGACAGTGCAGCACATGGCTGCCAGCGTACACCCACATGTTGGCATCAAGGACCTCGAGAAAACTTCCGAGCTTGGTGCTTTGGGAGTAGTCAAAAGCTTGTGTGACTTGCTAATGAGGAGCCCCGAGTACATCAACCTGTGCAAGGACCCAGCTGTACAAGAGATTATTCGCAACCACCCCAACATCCTGGAGGAGCAGTACCACGTCAAGATCTTTGGACAGCACAAAGAACTCAACAGCGGTGATGTGGTATCCGACCTCAAGGACAACCACACTGTGGACCAGAGCATGCGTTATGTCATTGCTAAGATATGCGTCGGCCCACTTCCGGCAGCCTGCCAAAAAGTAGTGGCACAGGTGTAATCAGATGTAATGGATCGTCATTTCATGGACCACGACAAACTCTGATAGATTACTACCAAGGACTGTATTATACTTCTCCGGAGTGCAACATAGTACTACGGACTGTAGCATACTTCTACGAACTGTAGTAGTCTTTTAGTAGTCAAATATCTGGTGTCCAACACACTAGGCAAATTCATGAGATGATATCCAGTCGAAGATGAAGGCATAGCTTTCCAATAAAACGGCCACTTGGATATTTTGGTAATCCGCCCCAAAGTGTGACCAAATATCCTCGTCAACAGTTTCTAGCAACTACAAACATCGTTTATAATGTTGTACATTATAGCTTACCTCACAGACCTCAGCCTTGTCAATGGCTTGCTTGTTCTTATTGGCCACCCTTTCCATTAGTGGCGTCATTTCCTTTAGGGCCAATTTGGTAGTCCACTCGAAGTCGTTGAAACGGCAACTTGGTCTCTGGTTGCTGTCAATCTGGAGACGGAGCTTGATACTTGCCGAGTCGTTAGAAAGCAGCAGAATCGGGGTTTTGTATTCATACTTTGAACAACGGTCTTTGCGTAGTTCACTGGGCAAAAATTGTTTCACGTCCAAACGGTTACGGCGGTAGTTCTCTATGCAGTACGTGTTCCACATATAGTTGTTACTTAGGTTGTACCACCAATCGAGGCGGTCACAAAACACCTGTGGCAAAAACCTATCGTTTAGATTAAAATTGTGTAGACCCAATGTTGTGTGGTTAATATCAGCCTCAGGCGAACTTTCTTCACTGGCAGATACACTAGATACATCGCCGTTATCGCCCGCTTCCCTCTTTGCGATATCACCCATTGGCAGTATGTTAAATGGACAATTTGGCTGCTTCACCTTTAGGCCACCCTTTTCGCATAGGGTTACCCGGAAGTTCAACGGGAATATTCTAGAAGCAATGTCTGGATTGGGCATCAGCATGTCTCGTGGTACCGATAGGGCCACAACCAGGCTGTACTCACGTTCACGATCCTTGACCACTTTCAACCCAATCTCCCGATTCGGGTTCTTAAGACCATGCAGCTGCAGACGGCCGGCGAAATGATGAACCAGTGCCGGTAACTTCTTTGCGTCAGCTATCTTCAGAGTATCCACTTGGATATCTGTCCTGTGTGCTGACACCAGGTCCTGGACTACTTTAGATGTCTGCTCCAGCTTGGTTGCAAGTGTCATTTTCCTGCCATTTAATGCAGTTTGCTCCTGTGCAGCGTAGTCACACTCCTTGGACACAGCGTCGCACTGGCCCTTGGCCCTTATACGTGACTGCATCTCTCTGCGGATTCGCTTCAGATTCTGCTTGAACTGCTCAGCATCATCATAGACAGGTGGATCATTTAATTCTTGCGATAACTGCTCGGCCATACGGAGCCATGGTGCAGTGTCATCATCTTCCTGACATGCACCAATATGGCCTAGAAAATGCATCCTGCTCAACAACTCCCAAATCACTTTGTTCAGTGTAGACTCGCGTTTTCTCAGCAGACTACGTAACTGGACGCACAAAGTAGAATAAAAGACCATATTACGATTGGCTTCTTTTAGTCCTAGAGCTGTTTTAAGCACCTTTTTAGCATCAGACCGGGTCAGTGTGGACTCTATTAAACCCAATGCAGTTTCGGCAGTAGCCTTTAGCTGCAAGACCCAGTTGTACCACAAAACGTGGCATTGCAACAACACCCGGAACAAACTACGGTCATGGTCATTGGAGGTGTTTATTTTAGTTTTTTCCTGGCGATTCGACTGACACAAATTTTCACTACCAACGCCAATATCCGGGATATCCAAATGATCCAGGTAGTCAAAAAAGTTATCTACCAGCTTTGTGAAATAGCCCTCTGGGCCATCGTCGCTTAAGTCCACGTTTTCTAAGCCATTGTTGAGTTGAAACCCGGGAATTTTACACATTGAGCCTTTCAGGAGCTCCAGAGACTCGTTTACAAACTCTAGGTCGCCATTTCTGGGAACTATTGGAGCAACGATTGAGGGATATGCCGTAATGACTTCATCACGGTCAAAGGGCAAGACGCCACGGAAGCAACCTATCTGCTCATCCCTTTGACGTTTGGGTCTATAGGCATCGGTAGTGGTAGAAAATTCTCCAGGAGCCAGCAAACGCTGGATGCCATCGTCCAGATGTTCTCTAGAAAACACGTGGCCGCATACACTAGTTTTTTTAGCCTCGGTTAAACAACCGGTTTCCACAAGTTTAGCTAACATTTTTACAGGATCCATCGTTTCTGGGTACTGGTAAGGCCGAGCCTTTCAGATTCCACGGCGGAGTTACACAGTGCAAGCCCTTGAAGGCGAGCTGTTCCGTCTTGTAGTACACAGATTCCACCCGGAACTATGCTCATAAACATGTAGACATCACACATGGATGCATCCTGCGATACTAAGTGGCGACCGAGATGTTTTGAAGGTAGTGACCCAGCATGCTATGGGTACGACCCCCGCGGTATGTGTTGCCAGTGTGACCCGGTGGACACCACTGACTGTATAAGACAGAGGTGTGACAAGCAAAAGGGTCAATAACAGCCAGAGACAATGGGACTTAATGCGCTGATTGGTCACCATCTATGCGCTGCTGTGGCCACTCACACACTGCTGGTCGAGAAGAATCCAGGCAAGCAGAGATTCAGCCGCAGAAGCAGTAGGTAGCTACAATCGATGATCCATAGGCTGCAGGATATGCGGTGGCTGTAGTCGTGATGTCAGTGCTATTTTGGTACGAGCTGCCGAATACGCGAAGCTCCCTCTATGCCACGGTAGGACTGCCACCTACAGCGACGCAATATGACGTCGTAACGTATCACGCAAAACTAAAAGCCCACATACAGGTAGTGTTGAACACGGAGTTATAGACGACGATGTTGCAGCAAAACGGAGCTCCGGAGAATATTGATGCCATAAAGAATGCCTTCCAGGTACTCATCCATGAGGAACGACGGAACATGTACGACCGTTTTGGGGACATACAGTCACGTAGGCTATGTGTAGATAATGTCTAACGGTTATAGACGTCGTTGGAGAGGCTCACCTCCCAGTTATCGCCACGGCACTGGCAATCGCCTACCACGCCCTGTCTTCTATAATATGCTTTGCGCTCTACAGGAGTAGCCAATTGGCTCTGACTCGATATGTAAGTTGTTGATACTATAATGTGATTATAGCGTTAATACTACAATGTTATGGATGTTATTACATTGTTATTATGGTCATTATTACTACAATGTGATCATAGCGTTGGTACTACAATCTTATGAGCGCTGTAATTAGAGATACACTTTGTGCCAAAATGGATGTTACACCTCTGACAACATTAAACTAACATTGCTGCAGCTCATGTTTATGTATAGCGCCATATCGTTTGCGCTTGAGATGGAGTGCCGGTTTGTTGGAAGCAGCTCTGTGTTCAAGGGAGTTTTCTACCTCAACCAGCTGCTGCCATACCAGCAGGTGCAACTGCTGCGGGGATTAGCGCCCGCTATTGCGCTGCTATTGAACATGATATGTGCCTACTTTTTCGTGGACCTAGAGCGACTGTCATACTTTTTGTGGCACTCATCGGTTTCCACCAACAGGGTTATTTTGGAAAAGATGGCTGATGTAGTTGATGCAACCAGTAGGTACTCCAGAATGCGTTTTAACACTACACAGACTACGTCAAATCAATGTCTTCACCCTCAACCGCCCATATGAAGGTATCAGCAGGGTCTACAGAGATGCCACATGTACAGGTGGGTTTTGACATCAGTATATATACAAACTCTGATTGTTGTACGTGGTACCACACTGTTGTCTATGCCGTCTTTTGATGCGCTGTCACCCGGTTAACACATATGCAGTCCAAGAAAGACGGTCAACAAGACGCTGGAACACTTAATGCACAGTCTAGCAGCAGCCAACAACTGCTGAATCTTATTGAATCACTGGACGAAACACAGCGGCAGAAGATGATGGACGTGTTGAAGCGATCGGTGAGTGATCCAAAGGAGTTATCTACACAATACAGACCGATGCCGACACCAAGGAAGACGAAGAACAGGGTGGATGGTTCAACACCGTTAAATCCACAGCCATATATCTTGCAATCTTTTTCCTCATCAAGTACTACTGGAAATAAAAAAAATTACGTATAATATACTCGATGGGCAGGGTGACATCGCCAAGTGCACAGACACTCCACGGAGTTGCACTTGAGCCAGGAACGCGGAAGTGTCCCTATTCAATATTTATTCGCAATGGATACAGATAGCGCATCAGAGCGGGTTACACCCCCGTCGTTGTTTGCAGAGGACAGCCTCAAGAATCAGCGGGGAGAAAGCGTACCCCTGTCAGATTTGGCCGGGAAGTCAGTAGGACTGCTATTCTGTGATGGTAGCAGTCCAATCTGCCTATCAACGATGCCATTCCTAATACAGGTAAAACTATAACCATTAATCACTTAATTGCACCTCAGTTTTATAACAGCGTCAATGGAAATGGATTGATGCAAAAGATCGAAATTGTATATGTAAGCTGTGACGATTCACAAGAGGCGTTTCAACGCAATGTGCGGCGTATGCCATGGCTACATCTGGACTACAACGACCGGCTGTTGGCTATTCTGCGCAACAAGTACAACGTCATAGATGGCGCTACAGACTACGGTATGTGCGAATGCTCGTATTCCTTTTTATTGATACCTCACAGGTAGCTTCAACGCAGTGGAGATACCATCTATTATAGTTGTGAACAGCCAAGGCGGCGAGATACAGCGCTTTCCGTTGTACCACGGACGCGACCAGAGTGCCCAGACCCTGAAACGCTGGGATTGGCGCAACTGCATCTTCGCATAGTGGCCATGTAAACTGGATCTAAAAGTGGTTTTTATACGTACGGACATTGCTTAACAGTCAATAATATACTTGCCTTTTGTACAGTAATAGGTTCCACCAGAAGTGGATAGTGGTCACCAGTGAACCTTTAGCGGTGGGTCTACACGGAGTAGATTGTGGAAGAAATTCCCGGTAAACCCAATGCAGATAATAGAACCAATTGAATAACGCTAGATACACGCAATGTGCTATGACACGAAGAGATTACTCTCGATTCGTGGGTAGCCGTGGCGCACTGTGCCATTTTGTCCATGCCAACATTTATTAACAATACACACCGGCGTTCATTGCGCGTTGTATGTTTTAATAAGGTTTGACGCTGCGTCATGTGTTTTGGCTGAATGTTGAAGGGCCCAGATTACACGGCATTAGGGTATTTCACGTCGGCACAAACCAGGGAACGGTGTGATGTGTAAAGTATGCACGAACAATGTGCAAACATCGATGCTAGCAGTCGTTAACGGGCTTCATAGAGGGTCGGAATCACAACGGTATTGACGGTGCATCGTGGCAGGGAATTGTGTACTCAAGGGTGCATCTTTTAGGACTCACCATCTCATTGGAGAATTGGTTGGTAACTGACGATTTTTTTCCACACACTGCATTTATATCAAAAAATAAAAAGAGGAACCATGGATCTGGCCAAAAACGGCCGCTGGCCGCCAAACAGCGCACATGGCTCAGGTAACAAACAATGAATCTTAGTTGATATATCATATCTACAGACCATACGACCAATATGGGTGGTGCAGATGTTTACGGAAGAGAGCAGCTGGACGACGATGTTGTATCAAGCGCCAGGAGACCCCTTCTCTCGGGGGTCGGATCCGAGGCGGAGCCAAACCCGTGGATAGCGCGCATTATCATTTTGTTATGGTTGTGCATGACACCGCTTGCTATCATATATCGCAAAGAAATCACAGACTTTGTTCGTTATATTGCTATGAAGGTGAGTACAAAACCTAGTGCTACATGCATCCGTTGTAGGGAGCTGACCAGGGCCCACTGCTCTACGTCTACTACGTGCTCATCTTTATCTTCACGGTGTCCATTTGCATATCAGCCGAGATCATGGTAGGTGCTTATCTAGTGGCGTATAACGCATCCACAGCTCGTTTCATCCGGTTTCATCTTCTCTCATCTCCATGGACAAATTGGTAAGTTGACATCACCTGGGTGTACACTGTCCTCCAGCCGGTATTGCCATTGGAACTGGTCTCAGTTTTATTGCATACTTCATCACTATGCTCCTTTGCTTCCTGGTGTCGAGGTACCTCCTGAAGGGACTGGTGTACCGATACCTGAGACACTACAAGTACTACGGAGCACTTATCAGAGCCACCGAAAAGGAGGGGCTCCAACTGGTCACCATGATCAGGCTTTCGCCATTCTTCCCACCGACCATCGTGAGCTACATCTTTGGCAGCACCAATGTATCCGTTCGTGACTACTGCTTGGCCACCTTTGCAGCCATCCCATCCCTGGCCTTCTTCACGTACATTGGGTCGCTGATTGAGGACTTCTCCAACGATACAAGTAAGTACTCTATGGCAGTGCCTAACGTGTGTCAGAACCTCCAAAAAGCAGTGGAGAAATAGCCGTCTTTATCGGCGTGTCCATTGTCATCACCATTGTTGGACTCTACTACACTTACATGGTGACCAAGAGGCACCTGGAACCCAACAGGTCACCACGCCGAAGCAGCGATGCGGAAAGCAACTCACCGTGATTCACAACCGTTTCATAAAAACACGTGTACTAATATATATAACTTTCATCTACCAATTAGTTTTTATTGTTTTTTATGGTTGATATAATTGCCAGGGACTACACAAAAGTGCACTCACGGCATGGTATGGTTCTGATGAATAATGGTTGCTCGAGAGCGAGTTTATGCGAAGGCTTGGCCGAGGGGAATTCCCTTGGTCTCTCTGAGTAATAAGGTAACGTATACGAAACCAACAACTCCAAAACCGGCGTACAACGCATATGTAAAGTTGTCATTCCAGCTAAGCAGAATGTCAGAGGTCATCAGCACAGCGGCTGCCGCGCACCAGTTTAAACATGTAGCAACACCGAAAGCAGCGTCCTTGTAGTCGGTACCAAGAGCCTCAGCGAAGTACAGCCACATGACACCACCAAACCCGAGTCCGAAACCAACCATGAAACCCATGCAACCGGCAACCATGAAGTAGTCGGCCCACCTGGTATTCTTCTCCACACACATCTTGACAATCACAGGCGGTACCATAGAGATGGTTGAGATACCGATACCAGTCATCAACAAAGTCTTACGCCCAAACTTTTCGATGATGAAAATGAGGACGATGACGGTGATGAGCAGGGCCACGATACCAGCAAGACCCATGAGGTTAGCAACGAAGGTACGTCCCATGATGCTGACGAAAAGCTTGGAGGCGTTAGCCACGAAGACGTTTATACCAGACACTTGCTGCATAACCGAGAGACCACATACAACTAGGATACCGTATCTGCACTTGGGGATCTTGAGGGCCTCCATAAGAGTCAACTTGGTGGCGCTGGCCTTCTGGGCTTCGACATCAGACTTGATCTCACTGTAGATCTGTTCAGCCTTTTCTTCACCGTGCAACAAGGTGATAACACGCTTGGCGTCCTCGTCCTTGCCTTCGTCCAAAAGAACGTAGGGAGTATCGTCCTTGACAATCACGAACATGATCACCAACGCAATAACACTGAAGACAATGGGCCAGAACTGGGCCATTCTCCAGACGAACTGGTCAAGGGTGGTGATAGCATTGTCTTTAACTGCGGCATTATCGGCACCCAATACACGGCCGTGGAGTAGCTGCCATGCGTTCATCAAAAGTTGTCCAGTGGTGATGAACAAGGGGTAAACGGTACCGTAGAGACCACGGGTGTCACTCGTGCAAATCTCAGTCAAGAAGATGGCAACAAGACCAGAGGCACCGACGGCCACACCAGCAATCATACGACCCAAAAGAAGTACGGTGAAGCATGGCGCAGCGGTGGCAAGGGCAGATCCAACAATGTTGATGATGTGGATGATCATCATACCCTTCCTGCGGCCATATTTGGAGAAAGCACCGATCAAAAGTGACCCAATAGCTCCACCAATGAACGTACCACCAGAAATCAGAGAACTGTATGTAGTAGCTGTGGTACACTCATAAGGTTTGACTTCGTCTTTACACCATCCGAAATCAACAATAGCGAACTCTTTGGAAGCATTGAAGTTCACGGTATTGAGACCGAAGTTTAGTGCCACAATGGCACCGATTGTCAATGAATAAGCAAAATAGGACTTCATCTTCGGATGTGTACGGGCATAAACACTGTCCGAAGATAAATTTAGCGGCGAGCTAAACGATGTCAATATAATTTTAAAGTTATTAATTATGCCGGGGTACTCTACCACGTGGCACACATTTGGGGATCACCACGTCTCTGTGGCAAAGCAGATGTGTACGCTGCCTGTACCCCACAGAAGTGGTCTTTTTCTCGCCCAAAACGTGGTCTGGCGTCTCCCAGGAGACGAATTTCCACGTGGGCTAGCGCTGAACCATCCTGGGGAGACGCGTGTTGCCTTAGTTGGTACTTCCAGCACCAGTTAGACAGCACAGAACAACGGTTACACAGTGCGTCAATTGTCTTCTTTGTTCGCCAATATGTCTATCGATGCATCAGCAATATGTGCCATAATGCGTCTTTATGGATAATTCATAGTGTTTGCTGCGTCTCTAGTTAAAACAACACACCTACACAGGGTAACGTGCCAATGACATCACCGTACCTGTTTGAGTAGTCAACCCACGTGTTATTGCGTCAATTGCAGTAGTGATACGTGGAACCACGAGGCATAACAGCTTCCAGTGTTATTCTGTTCATGTGTGTCATTTTTTACTGCCGGCGGTGATTGTATCTTCACCAGTGAACACGTTGTCTTCTTGAGACCACTACGCTTCAACACACCTTGTAAGTATGGAGTCTGATGTAATACACACATGGTGTGTAATGATGGTTGACCGTGTACTGACGGAATACCTACTGTACAACGTACAGATTAACATATTGTGGATACGTCAGATTCGTACAAAAGATACTCATTGATGCAACTTGTAGACTAGAGGGAACTAGATTAAAATACGTGTGTTTGCTACATTATTGGTTATTATAACTACTATAAGCGAGGATTTGGACCGAAGTAGCCGTAGATAACGATCCGACAAAAGCCACATTCACCTCAACAAATGTCTACAGACATTAGATAGCCTCTGAGATATCTAGAGGCCGACAACACACGTACATCGGTTTCATATGGTCATTGCCATATATACCTAGGAGGTAGTCTCAACGACGCCGGCCGCCTCATCAGATGCCCAAATATTCATCAGTTTCTTCCAATCACTGATTAACGGAACATCAGCATCCGCTTCTTCCCTAATGTTCTTAACTACTTCAGTTGTGACCGTTACAGCCTTGCCCTTCTTCATATAAGCTGCAAGCTTCTTGAAGAAGTCTGGTCCCGTTACACCCTTGAATGCCTGACCGATTGGGATGCCTGATGTTTCCCTCACAAAAATGAGTGCGAACAAGCAGCCTACACCAGAAAACAAGACGTAAACCCAATATACCTTTTCTTTCAAGATCTTCCTCAAAGGTCCCGCAGTTGAAACGACAATAGCACAAGTGAACCAGTTGATGACTGAAGCTACAGCAAATGCGGAATCCTTGTACTCTGGTGGTAGGGCTTCACCAAAGTATAACCATGCCACTCCACCATAACCTGTTGAAAAGCACCCAACAAACACAACACAGGCAATGATCATGACGTATTGCTGCCACGTAGCTGCACTTGAATTAGTTACCAAATCACAGGATGCGCCTTTCTGACTACACTCTGTACATTTTCCCGTACACTGTTGACAGCATGTCCCACCGTCTTTCTTGCAACAACAACAGCATTTTCCTTCCTTAGTGCACCCGCAATCATTACAGCAACCAGCCCCATCGTTGCCACAGCAACAGCACTTTCCATCCTTTTTCTTACAACAACAACAGCATTCATCCTTCTTTTCATCCTTCTTCTCCCCCCCATTTTGACATGACAATGCGATAGCCATAACAAGGAACCCTATACCACTTCCACACATAAGCAGTGTACGCCGTCCCAATTTCTCAACATACAATGGCATTGTGCAACATACAATGAAGTTTACCAAAGGACACAATATTCCCCATGCAGCTGCCTTGAAACCTTTACCGACAATCTGACCGAAAAGCTCAGATGCACTCAGGGTAAAGACATAGATACCACATAACTGACGCAACACAGCGATACCAAACGTTACAAGTAGTGCATAACGCGAATCAGGCTCTTTGAAAGCTTGAAATAAGCTGACTTTGCCTGTTAGGCCCGAACCATGGTTAGCCACATCTTCCATAACTTCTGTAAAGGCCTTCTCAACATTAGCTTTACCCTGTAGTAAGCCAATGACACGCCTGGCATCTTCCACACGGCCGCTTTTTGCAAGGATAAATGGACTGTCATCCTTAACTACAGTGAAAAGAAGGTACAAAGCGATAAGACTGAAGATTCCTCCTGCCGCTTGAGAAATACGCCAAATCATTTTATCTTTAAATACAACCTTATCATCGAAATGACATCTACATTTCCCACTATTATCCAAGGTTTCCCCATGAGCTAGTTGGAACACGATGATGATCAGTTCTCCAAAGGTGACGAAGACACTGTAGAGAGCTCCATACATTCCACGCTTGCTCCGAAGACAGATTTCACTCAGATACAGCGCTGCTACACCTGACATACCAACTGAGATACCAGATATCATCCTAGAAATCATGAAAAGTCCCCAATGGAGACCCAAACTGGCTCCGAAACAACCTGCTACACTCAGAATGTTGATGAATATCATACATTTTCTTCTACCATACTTGGAAAGAAAACTGATCAGGGCTGCTCCAAGAGCACAGCCAAAAAATACTGATCCATCGAGCAAACTTTCAATTAAGGCTTTACCCTGATTTTTTCCTGCTCCCTGTCTCTCATCATCGTACGCTTCCAATTCTAGTAAGGCAGACATCTTAGATGGTCCCAAACTACATCCGATAACGCCGAAGTTGAGAGCGACGATGCCCGCGCAGCACAGCGCTGCCCAGAAGTACCTCGACATCATCCTGGGCTAGTTGGCTGCGCGGCAATAAAATACAATTAAAATAGTCCTATTCTTCTATGACGGCCAAAGGTTAAGGCCGTTTATATTTCTTCAGTACCGTTTTATATCCTCCCTCGCTGCTTTATCTCTTTGCAACTGAGCAACGTATGGGGTCACACACTTTTCTTCTCAAGCAGTTTCTACACGTAGGAATAATGTAGCACTATCACCTTTTATCAAATAATCATATATACGATCACGTAAAAAATTGAACACATGTAACAGCCCTGTGTAGTTTCCAGGCAGCTGAATTTCATATCGCATGCTATGCCCCGCGGTAATTATTTCGACAACTTTTCCAGCTCTAAAATGATTCTGAACATTCTTAAAACTTTATAATATCTAGATTTTGATGAACCGATATGGGGATTTTCAATTATGGCTTTGTATAGCCAATGATAAAAAATTATATACCTGTGATTCTTTAATAAATATTTTTTGGGTTGCTAGCGATTCTTGTCCACAGATGTAATGCTAAGAAACAATATACATCTGCGCCAATGACTGGAAAGTCAATTTTGTCCGTTTTATTAGCAGAAAATTAAGTTAAACATCTTAACCATGATGCACAGCGGTTCAGCATCATACGTTTTGTTATAACCAGCGATAGCACTGGACCCATTTATATCATGGACATACATAATAGACATATACATTCCACCTGTGTAATATCTAGGCTATTGACCTATTAGCACGCTTGTAGTATTACACTTGAGGTGCCATCACGTTAACTACACTGACCGCATCACACAGAATGTAAACCATATAATTACTACCACCATGTAGAATACATATTGCGACGAAGATATTATAAACGCCGATATGTTAGAAGTGGCGTGTTGCATAATGACCTCGACGGACAACAACACACTTAACTACCACCCTTAATCTTCTTCTTGGGGCGGAGCTGGCTGCAACGACCACATCCCTTCTTGCGGCAGTTAGTGGCACGGGGAGGGAGGCGGGCGTAGCAGCGGCGGCAGACCATCTTGTCGCAGTTGTACTTCTGGGCCAAAATGACCAAGGAGGGCTCGATGATACCACCCCTCAAACGAAGAACCAAGTGTAAGGTGCTCTCCTTCTGGATGTTGTAGTCAGAAAGAGTGCGACCATCCTCCAATTGTTTACCAGCAAAGATCAAACGTTGCTGGTCCGGGGGGATACCCTCCTTGTCCTGGATCTTGGCCTTGACGTTTTCGATGGTGTCACTGGGCTCCACCTCCAAGGTGATGGTTTTACCCGTTAAGGTCTTCACAAAAATCTGCATCTTGCCTGCGGAAAGCGTTAGTTATGCTAGAAACACAGAGAGGCCACCGGGAGTCGGGGGCAATGCCCAGTGTAAATGGGAAACAGAACGCTGAAATACTCACCTCACGTGGGAGATAAATTGATGGAAAAAATTATAAAGGTTTCGCCGTTGCTTTATAAAAAGTACCGACGATGTGGACTGACACCCTCTGGGGAGACTCACCGTGGACCCTGATCGGGCTGCGCGTCGCAGGCGAACCCCGTTTGCCCATTAGCTGGCACAAGCGGCAAAAATAGGCTACAATGTCTAAGGATCTGCTGTATCCCACATGTGCCAGTTGAATCCTAGCTGTGATTCGATCGTGGTACCTTTGCACATATGCTGGTAATACACAACGGTCAATGGATGAGCACACTGCGATCGCGAAAAGCGACGCCTTAGTAGCCACACAGACCGTCACCACGTCGCTGGTGACCTCTAAAGTGGAACTTAACCTAGGTTATAATCCTACCAAGGCTGGTAGCACTAATTCCGTAGTTGTACTTGACGTCAAATCAGACAGTCCATCTGAACACCTCAAGGCTGTGCAACATGAGGTAAACGCATGGATAACTACACACGTCGCTGAGCAGTAACCATGGTGTTTGATAGCGCCCACAAGGGCGGCATAGGGTCCATTATGGCCAATACCACTAGGAAGGCGTACGACAAGGAGACGTTCGCTGCTTTAGTAGAGTGTTGCAGCAGGCTCTTTTGCTGTGACGAGGAAATCGTCATCACAGACTTGCTGCTGGCCGTTGAGAAAGCGATTACCGAGCGCGATATCGAGGCCGAAATAGGACTACCTGAGCGCAAAGTAAATGAACATCTAGCACGCCTCGAACGCCATGGCCTGGTGACAAAGGTCACCACTGGACAGGCCTCTGACATACTGGCAAAGCCCATTCGTCAGCCAAAGAGGTGAGTCTACTTTCCATGTCATTAGACATAATATACACTGTCAACTCCGTAAAGTGCAATTTCTACGTCATTATCCGTAACATATAACTTTTCAGCGCAAAGGACATATTGCCACCACAACAAACACCATCTACTACACAGAGTTACTGGAGGCTGAGCAAGTACTTCATCATCGTGGTCCATTACAAGCTGACAAAAATGGAGGAAATGCTGCAGCAACGCAGAAGAAGCTTACACGACTGCGACAGATTTGTTTGCCATACGTGCAACGCCATCTACGACAGTCTAGATGTGCAGAAGCTAGAAATGGATGGGTTCGACGCGCACTTTATATGCTACTGCGGATCCAAGGTGGAACTGGATGTAGGTTGCATCGCATTGTATAATCTATTTGACCACAGGATACTGCTACCAAGGATTCGATATACTCCTCACAGCAGCAGAGGTGTGAAGAGCAGGTGAAGACCCTCAAGAAGTGCCTGGCTGCTGCCTGGGGTATGGAACTGCCACTCTTCCCAATTTATGTCAAGAACAAGGACAAGGGCGATAAGGCCCAGGAAGACACGGAAGGACTCAGCTCGGCACAAAGCAATGTCGGCGGGGCGTCCAGCGTGGTCAGCAATGGAAGTGGCACCAGTGACGCCAGCAGCGTCAACACTCCGAGGCCGCTGGTTAAATCGCTTTTATCGGATATTAACAAGCATACCAAGGGCACCTTGGGCAAGAAGAGCGAAACTGGCAAGATCAAGTTCCGTATGAGTGGAACCTTTGGTCAAAAGCAGAGCACCACGGAGACAACGGCTGCATCCAAGCTGCTTGAACAGCCCAAAGAAGCCGCAGTTGTGGAAGCCCCTAGGGACAAGGGGGCACAAACAGACGCAGTGGACACCTCACCAGGGGAGGCGGAACCCGGTGCAGAAGACATCACGTTCTATATTACAAAACTAGGAAAGGCATTCCCGCTGACTGAGGCACAGAACCACCAACAGCACATGAGCAACCAGGAGTTTGAAAACTTCCTGGAATTACAGGACAGATACCTAAATTTTTTGTAAAATCAAATGGCACTTTGTATAGTTGTTTAATAGTGGCAGATGGTACCCTTAGAGGCACTGATAATGGACAATAACCTTTACTGCTGCTGCCAGGACACTGGTGCGGTAATAGTTGAATATTACTGAATTAATGGGCATATGGCATCATCAAAAAGCGCTACAGGAGCGGTGACACCGTGGAAGGTCGGTGGTACTTGCACATTTAAAACAACGGTGGGCATACCCGGGAACCGGGGCGCCGATATATTGCAGATACCGCCAGGAAAAGGAAAACCAGGCTAATATAAGCATAGATTTACATTTTAGCGACGCATGGAGGCGCTAAAATGTCAGATTAAGAGCCAGGGAGTGTGTGACTGCATACCCAGCGCGATGCGCATGCCACCACAGGACACCGAGGGCACAGGAAGGAGCTGCAATGGCGCAAAAAATTGAATAAATACGGTCCAAACTGAGATAAATGCTGCAAGCTAGATTACTTAGGCTCGATATATGCCACTAGAAAGAACCCAACTGTATATTACATGTCCCAGTGGCACAAAAATCACAGATCGATGTGCCACAAAGGGTCAAATTGGTACCACGTACTAGATGTGTTTTCGCAGATCATGTTATAAACACGACGGCAGAATGTCTGAAAAAGTCGTGAGACCTCGTGGCGGCACGAATGAGGGCATCAGACCCGAGGTGCCCGGAAGCAGCAAGGCCAGAAGTGGGTCACTCAGAGCCACGCCTGGCATGTTTGTCACCTGCGCCTCAGGGACCTTCCGGGAAAACTACAAGGCGGTAAAGCTGCTGGGAAAGGGGTCGTTTGGAGAAGTGCTACTGTGTTTGAACAGGGCCACTGGACAGCAGTATGCCGTCAAGGTGATTATCAAAAGCTCAGTCAAACGGAAAGGTGACCACGAGTCGCTGTTGAGAGAAGTAAATGTCCTCAAGGCACTGGATCACCCCAATATCATGAAAATCTTTGAGTTCTTCGAAGACGACAAGTACTACTACTTCGTGACTGAATTGTACTCCGGGGGAGAGCTTTTTGACGAAATTGTCAGCCGAAAATGCTTCTCCGAGCACGATGCAGCAAAAATAATCAAGCAAGTGCTAAGTGGCATCAATTATATGCACAACAAGAACATAGTACACAGAGACCTAAAACCCGAGAACTTGCTGCTGGAATCCAAGGCTCCCAATGCCAACATCCGTATCATTGACTTTGGGCTCTCGACGCATTGCGACGTAAACTCGAAGATGAAGGACAAAATTGGAACTGCATACTATATAGCTCCAGATGTACTCAAAGGGGTGTATGATTCCAAGTGTGATATCTGGTCGGCCGGTGTTATTCTCTATATCCTCTTATGTGGTTTCCCTCCATTCAACGGGTCCAATGAGTCCGAGATCATCAAAAAGGTGCAAACGGGAAAATACTCGTTTGACATGCCACAATGGAGAAAGGTGTCAGAAAGTGCTAAAGATCTTATTGCCCGGATGATTACCTACAATCCAGCCAAAAGGATCACTGCCGCCGAGGCTCTCGAGCACCACTGGCTCACCTACATGACCAAGGACAATACCATGGATCTGCCCAGCCTGGAGGTCTCCATCAACAACATGAAGAGCTTCTACTACACACAGAAACTGTCACAAGCTGCCCTGCTGTACATAGGCTCCAAACTCGTTACCAAGGAAGAAAGCAACTACCTCACTACCATTTTTAGCAAGATGGACAAAAACGGAGACGGTCAGCTTGACCGTGGAGAGTTGATCGAGGGGTTCTCGGAGTATCTCAGACTCAAGGGCACTGCAGCCGATGAAGCAGAACGCACCAGCGTAGAAGAACAGGTGGACCAAATCCTGCAGGATATCGATTTCGACAAGAATGGCTTTATTGACTATAGCGAGTTCCTTACTGTTGCCATGGATCGACGGAATTTGATGCAGAATGACCGCCTGGAGAAGGCATTCAAGCTTTTTGACGCCGATGGGTCAGGCACCATTTCCTCTGAAGAGTTGGGCAAAATGTTCGGCGTTGCAGACGTGAGCGCGGAGGACTGGCAGCGCGTGCTTCATGAGGTGGACACCAACAATGACGGGCTCATTGACTTTGATGAATTCAAGGCTATGCTTACAAAATTGGTCTAAATGAAGTAACCAAACCAAACAAATCAGTTTAAATGTATATTATCTTAGCACACTTGTTTTTTCTCCAGAGCAGCAATGACTTTTCTTCCCACCTTCGATAGACGCATTCCATACGTCGCTGTGGATGTGGATGCGGCATTTGTAGGCCCGGTGCCGGATATATCCAAGCGCAATGCTGACGCATTTATGGAATGCTGTGGATCTGGCCAGATTGCATTTTTTTGTACAGGTAGGTTGCACCCAGGAGGGTGACCATAGATTCATATTTTATTGCGTGACCCATTCTTATGGTCTAGTGGTCTATGTAGTTCTATACTAATGTACATATTTGGCCTTTATGTTATTCTGGGATCCAGAAATAACCGTGTGGTATGCGGTAACATTTATGAACCTTTGTTACTGTTGTTATATTCGTGATTTACACTAGCTGTATTAGATAAGTCCTTTTCAGGTAGAGGAAGGAAGGAATCATTACGTATTTTGTACAACCTCTGTGATGTACTGCCCTTGTATCAAGGGTACCCTGGGGTATACCACAGTGGTGCCATCATACTAGACAAGGGTGGGAACCTCATACATGGAACCTACTTTAGCAACCACACACTGACACGCATCCTAGATACAGTCAGGTATGCGTGCTTTGAGAGAATGGCCATATTCTGTTCATTCGACAAGTGGATGGTGCTCTCTGATGACCATCGCATGCTGGAAAGAGCAATGGACGAATCAGGCCTCTACATGCCACTGTTCGTTAGTACCAGGGAAGAGATTCTCAATAGTGACATATCACAGATATTGATCTATCAGTACAGGGTGATTTCCAGATCACTTGCTCCATATGATAACGTATGCTTCAAGATTAGGAGGGACCAGAGAGCGTTTGTCCAACTGGCCCCTCTGGGAGTAACGCCGGCACGTGGTATCTGGAGGCTTATGCGGCACTACAACATTAGATGTGATATGTGCTCATATGTTGGTTACCCGTGTGAAATATCCGATTTCCCTACAGTGGCCATGGAAGGGCGTGGGCCCAGCAGTCAGCAGGATGGCAACAGGCGTCCCAAGAATGTTATACGGGTGATTAACCCTAAATGTGTCATGCGACCTACGAACTCAGCCTAAAAACGGATTAAATAGTTCCTTAATGGTTGCTTGGTCGGGCTTTAACCAGCTAAATGCTTTATCCAACACGGTGCTAACTATTAACCCACATATGTTTGATGCAGTTTGATTCCACTGATGGTATACAGATAACAAATTTCTTTATTGTTTTATATCACCCTAGAGGTGTTTTGCACGCACGGCAATCATTGCAATAGTTATACTGTAACCAAATATGTTTTCATTGTTTATTCCTAATGAAACACAATTTTGAGTTGGCAGAATGTTGTCACATACCCCACCAACAGGAACAATGTTCAATCTTGAAAACAACATGGGTTTTACTTCAAGAATCTCTATCTAGTACATCACGAGTGCTAGATAGTTTATACTAGACATTGAATTCACATACGTGTGCTAGATGTTAGGAAAGTGCATTTATGGTGGAAGGCATCTGTAAATACATGGTGACTAAAATAGACCATTTTCCTGTGAATCATGAAGACTGTTGAGAGATCTCATCTGTACAAACGGCTTTTGTAATCACCAATATAACACTGTGTTACATCAGATTTCGGTTGTGGTACACCATTCCAGAACTGGTCTATTGAGCAATATAAGGTTGAAAGATCTAGCAACAAGTCGTGATATATTTGTGACACATATGGTTGCTCCAGTGTTAACCAACTGGATAATAGTACCTTATATGTTTGGTAGGGGTATCACTATGGCACCGTAACAACTAAAAAAGCGTAGACATGATCGAAAAGTCAATAACAAGCCACATTCTATATGTATATACAGATCGAAAAGTGTTATTATATAAATTAGATAGATTGTACTTAGAATTACATGGTTATAGACACCACCTGGACAAGGGTAACCGTAAGATACAAATAGCTGTATGGTTGCATGGATCAGCTCTAACAACTATTTCAAATTGTTATTCACGAATGACAATCTAGTTGCCCTGTTATATCTGATTATAAAGGCTCACTCCCCATAGATGGCGTATGATGCATAATTTGCTCCCAGTAATAGGAGAAACGTGTTGTATATTGCTCAGATGCTCGAGTTTTATTAATGAATATACATTTTAAACTGCATTTGTGATTTATAGCCTTATAATTTGTTGGCAACATATAGAAGACAGACTTTATATCACCTCATGGTTCATAGCTTTGATTCCTGAGTGTAGAAAATGATGCTCCTTTCGGTTTTGGCATTTAGTCTGTGCCATGTATTGGTGCGTTCTGAATGTACCTCTCGTAATCCCTCTATGGAACCTCCAGAGTTCTTTGCCATCGATATTGACCGTACATTCCTAACGTAAAATGAGACTGTAATGGCGAAAAACATCAGGGCTTTCGGGCAGGCTGTGGAGCAAGGTAAAACTCTATTTTTCGCGACAGGCAGGACCATAACTGACGCTAGAAGGCTACTGGTAGAAAGGGCTCTGGCTGCCATGAGTTACAGTGGCTTCCCCGGTGTATACTCTGACGGTGCCATGGTTTTTGATGACTATGGCAATCTAATCAGTGAAACGTATCTTGACAGTTCCCTGGTTGAGAAGTTAGCCTCTGAAGCTGCCAAAGATTGCAAAAAATACGCACCTGTATTATTTACAGCATACAAAACATATCTCATGTGATATTGGGAAAATATACCCCAGTCTGATGATGAAATACAGAGATTACGACTACCTCCCTACGTTAGATCCCTACGATGTCAAGTACTTCAAGATTTTAAGTGTGGCAATTAGACATAGCAATGACCTATTGAAGGAACTACATGGCTTCGAGGGGAAATATAAAACTATACCAATTTCCCTGGGGTACCACAAATTTGTACCGCCAAACGTTAACAAGGCTTTCGGTATCGAACAATTGATGAAATACTATGGTACGACCATCAAGAACTGTGGCGCCATAGGTGATAACTTCAACGACATAGAGATGCTCACTAGTTGCCCACAATCCTACGCCGTTGGTAATGCGACGGATGCTGCCAAGGACGCAGCTGCGAACGTTGTCGATGTCCGTTATGACCAGGCTGCATTTGCGACTGTTATGAAGAAGCTGTATGGTATCGACGTCTAATGCACCTGATCTTAAACTGATTCCATTGATCATGTGTGGTTATCTATCGACCACATCTAATAATTGCTACAAGATATCTATCTGATGTGGACCCATCTGTTGGTATCTACCACTAAACAATCTGATCATGGAACTACAAAAGCCAAATATCGCGAATCTCCGCCACTGGATTACACAAGAATCTTTTTACACGTATTTAATTCACAATTGTGTGATGAATGATTTTGTTTTTTCCACGAGTGGGATCGCGCATCGATGGCCACCCTAGCATTTGTTGTGGCGACTTCTGGGATCATGTTGATGTATCTTACAGTGGCCAAAAGCCTGAACCAATATGAATCGCTGATAAGTGGAGTATATTTGTATACTCTGAACGTATCCAAGGCAATTGACTATCGTTTTTATTCAGCGATGTTGTTATCATGAACACAGAGGGTTAATCTTATACAATAATGGACAAGCTTTGTGTTTGAATAGCGTTATTTCCTACGTGCTAGTGGCTTTACTTGTGTAAACACAGTGCAATTGCACCATGGTCGCTATGTTGATCCACATCAACGGCACCTTTGGGTGCACGCATACTGTTTGTGATTCTACTGGGCGAACCAAAACACACGGCATCGATATCCCAAACACCGACTTTTACACATTATAACCATCATATAAAGCCATTTTAGTACCAGGACGCGGCTAGACTAGGCGGAGACAATTGATGTCGTGTACACTGGTGTCTACACATTCTAAAATGTTTCCTTGGACTCCTAATGCATCATCGCAATGTAGACGCCATTATGAGATCATTTACACACATCTCTACGCCTTCCTATCCGCTCTTTATGCACGACAGCTGTATTTGGCATAGTGGGTTCAACCTGCTGTGTGGCATGTCCATCAGTCAATATAACATCGCTTCTCCATTTGCTGAAAAAACTAGATATGGAATCCGCCTCGTCTTTTGTGCCGCCAAGCACACCTCCCAAATTCTTTGGCATCGACATCGATGGGACCTTCCATGCGAACGATCCCGAAGTATTTGCCAAGAACCGGCAAGTATTTCGTAAGCTGGTTGAAGCCGGCTATAAACCATTTATTTGTACAGGTGTGTGGTGATTATTTAATTAATTTTTACAATTTGTCCCTCAGGTCGCCCGTATTTCTCGGCGTTGAATGTGCTTCACGACCTCAAGGCCGACGGTGTATACACTGGTTTGCCTGGGATCTACCAAAACGGCGCTCTTGTGTACGACGAGAGCCAGAACCACATTCGTCTGAAGAAGTTCGGGGAATCCTTTATCCGTGAGATATGTGACCTCACCATAAAAATGGGTCTCCAGGGCAGTGTAGTATTCCTCTCTGAAAAGTCGATCTTTTCGCTAGCCACGAAATCACAGTGCTGTGAGAGGCTTACCAGGATCTGGGAGTGGTCTGCCAATCTCGAAGTTGCTACCGTGGAGGAGATTGTGTCAGCGGGTGTTCTCCAGATAATGTTATCCAACTACCACGAGCTCTTTGCGCACATCAAGGGCAGAGAGGGCGTTGAATACATAACAAAGATCGGCGAATGTGGCATTGGTGATTTGAATCCACCAGATACTACTAAAGCGGTTGGTCTAAAGGCCCTGCTGGAACACTACGGCGGGAGCCTTGACGACTGCTGCTACATTGGTGATGGATCTAATGACATGGAAGCCTTGGCTGCTGCAAAGTACTCGTTCGCTGTTGGGAATGCAAAGGATAGGGTAAAAGCCTGCGCGAAATATGCGCTAGATGAAACCAACGAACAGGGTGCTTTTGCCAAGGTGGCGGAACTGGTCTACGGCATAAAGATCGACTAGGTGCCACTTGTGACCACATCTCAAGACTCATGGTTTAACGTTACAAACCGGTCAACAAATTCACTGTTTTAATTCGGATTATGCCTTCAAACATTCACATAAAAATGTTCACAAAAAGTGAATATATCAAGTACTCTAATAGACACAATGACATCAATTTCGCCAAAATGGCAAGCTTCACATAGGACTTTCACAGTGCCTAATTCTGTACACAAATGGAACATACACAGAATTAGTGTTACTCTATTGTAGATAAAGACCAGTACTTCACGTATTCGGGACAACGTCGGCGCCATGCTAAGACTAATGCTAAAAACTTCGTGGGCGCGAAGTAAGTGAGTATATTTTGGATTATCGCGTACAATATGTAATTATATGCACGACGTGAGCCAGGCTGCGCCCTGAGCGGTGTCAACCGGTGGAGTGTGTTGTCTCCTGGAAGCAAACATTCCATATCAGACACTTGCCTCTTGCAGCATTTTTTATGGCTAAAATTGTGCTCAATCTCGTTAGATTTTTGTTATGTATGGGGTGTTTGCCCGTGGTGATTTGTCGACGACATCGCTTCCCCCTTTAAAGGCATGCTCCACTTAAAGGTAAACAGGCACATTTGGGGCCTTCTTTGGGCTTTAGGCTCAATCTTTTCAGTCGTTGAGACAGCTCTTCCTGGGCTCTCCTCTTATGATTTCTGTTGTATACAATGATGGACACACTTGTACAGCTTTATCTTTATTTCTCTCTTATATTCATGGCAGTTGGTAAATATTACATGTGTGTTGGATTAGAGTCGCCACTAAATCATGTATCCTACCGGCCTGCTCACTTCGCTGTCGACATTGACGGGACCTTCCTCACGCATGACAAGAATGCTTTGGAGGAGAACAGGAAAGCCTTTTCACGGGTGATTGATGCTGGTTACAACATGTTCTTCTGCACAGGTAAGTGGAACCCAGTTTGTCTCATTGTTTCTAGGCCGGCCACTTCGTAGTTCACTCGTGGTGCTGGGTGATGAATATATAAGCAAAGGCTACAAAGGTTTCCCCGGAATTTATCACAATGGTGCTGTTGTATTTGGTCCCACTGGTAACGTCCTACGTATGGTAAAATTCAGCAAGGACTTCTTGAGTGCCTTCTGCGATTACGTTGGGTCACACCACCTTGAACGGTCAGTTGTCTTTTGCGACATGTACCACATGTACATGCTTGACGAGGACTATAGCTTGATGCGCCGTGCATTGGAGGACATTGACTACCGTGACCACCCAACTGTTGTTACTGTCCCAGAGGTTTTGGAGAAGAACATCACTCTTATCATGATCGGTTCTCCTGATATTATCACCAACCAATCTAGGTTCACCAAGGGAATCGACTACATCATGAAAGAGGGTTCCTGCGGTTGCTGGGACCTCACTGCCGGCGTCTGCACGAAGGCAGAGGGTCTTAAGATTTTGTTGGAGAGCTACAACGTCCCCGCTGACGAATGTGGTTTCATTGGAAACGGTACAAACGACATCGAGGCCATGGACCTCTGCGGCCACTCTTTCAGTGTCAACAACGCTGATCCCGGCGTTAGTGAGCATGCTAAGTACCATCTAGCGGAATCAAACGAGGAGGGTGCATTCAAACGCATGGTTGAGATTGTATACGGCCTCTAGACACCGATGCAGGTGGCATATTGCCACTAAACATCGCTGATAATATAACATTTAGTATTTATTAGCGTCCACTGTAAATGTCCCTAGTATCCACATCACTACCGATATTTACCAGGTGTTCCTAGTGCAATGTGAGCATACTATTGACCGGTGGTCACCAGTACCCAGACAACTACGCCTTCTGCTGTGCAAACACAGGCGCCTTCCCCAAAGCACCAGTTTGTGATACTATGCATTGCGCATTCTCACTGAGGCACGGCTTGAGGCACTAAACAAGGGTTATATAGTATTTCCACGTACACTCACCGACAAATCTGAGATGCTCATTGTAGACACCCACTTAACCAAGCAGTTGCGCAAGATGCAGTGTGCAGTGTCACATACGCAAGGTTCCCAGTGTACCAGATCCATAGTACCTCTCTGGCAGGCATTGAGTGCCAACAAGCAGCTGACAAAATCCTGGCTTGAACTTGAGGCATCCTCGCCAAGACAGTAGCGAACTACTGTAAGAAACGAGCTATCTTTGAGCTTGTCCATTTCTTGTATAAACTCCTTGTTTTGCGATTGATTGGCAATTTTGACAGCCCTTGTGGCACCCCTTCTGAAGCAGTCTTCCTCGGAGACAGTCGCCTGCACCCGTATTCCCAGTGCCAGCGTCAATGTGATCAGCGTCCATATTACTCGCATTTTTTCATCTATATTATAATTGGTATCCCCATCGTCTCTTTGCCATCAACATCTGCGCGCGCCCGAGCGCCGCCACTTGGTGTCCATCAGTGCCCTATGTTATCATATTTACTTTATATTTTACCTACCTCGCTGCCAGATACCCACTAGCACATAGATAATATGGTCTCAATACTCCGTAGTGTGTCACTATTTTTTTCCTGCGGTACACATCAAGCAGGTAGACAGCACATCAACAACACAACTTCAAACGGGCCATTATCACGCGTTTACCACCACATCAAATGGGTCAATAACTTCTATACTTGTCGTACTCACCTATTGGCATGAATAGCGCTAGCCTGTTCCTGTGAGCACTTTGTACACTGTGGGTAGAAGTACTGCTTTGGTTTTACTATAGACAGTGGTATGATTCCATGGTCTATAAGAAACTTGAGTCGTGTACTTTTGATTCTTTTCTTGATTAGCCCCGATGGTGGTTGATGATCTGCAATATACTTTCCGTTTGTGCAGTACCTTCCACAGGTGTGGCATCCATATTGTTTTCCCACTTGTTGTATATTTTGTTTTTGTTTTTTTGTTGCGTAGTTGTACCCATCTGCCAGCAATGAGCTGCTTGGCACTGCGAATGCCCCTGGATATGCTATATTGCTTGGCGTGAATGAATGCAACCTGTAGATATGTCGTTGCGCACGGTAGACCTTACCTTCCCCCTAGCAGCACAAACGTGGACAAACAGTATAGGGCAATAACAGCTGCTTCTTTTGTTTTCTTGTTTCCAGTGAGTAGCGAGTGTCTGCTACCAATAACCGGTATATGTTCATTCCCCTTGATCGAGTGCTTCTTCAGTTCCAAGGTTAGGTCAGCGGGTATCCCTATTGTGGTTGTCATTAGGGGCGATATTGCCTTGGTAACCCTGTGTAGTGCGTTCCACTTGCCGGCAGCACTGCCAATAGCGGCCACGGCAGAAATCGGGAGTGCTACAGACCTGTTGCTCCGCTGTGTCCAGGTATTCCATAGATCTTGTTTATTATTGATGATTTTAGCAGAAAAGAGTATATTTACTATCATTTCTGAGAGTATACATGCTGCGTACCCTCCCGCCATGACGGTTACTATCCCGGCGAGCTGACCCAGCATAATGGACCCAGTGTCTATGTCTAGAGTTTCCTGGAGTTTCTGTGACGCCAGTGCCAATGCCACGAAAATGACATTAGCGGCAACTGCCTGTACCGAATAGACACCTAGATATGATATAAGGTCAGTGCACGCATCTTACCAATCAAGGATAGAATTAGTGGCGAAAGTTGTAGATTGAACATTGTAGTCTTGGGGATAGTACGATTAACATTTTTAGTGACGTTAGTGTTACCACTTCCAGTTGTAGTAGTAGTGCTGTGATCAGCGCTGGAACTAGTATCGTTGTCACTAGTACTTCCACCGTTGTCGCCAGTACCACTACCTATGCGATACAATCTCACGGATCCTTGAGTATGCTTGTGGTCAGCTTCTTCCTGCATCAACCTGTGTGAGTAGTCGCTTCTTCCAGACGATTGTTCGTTCCAGTCGTGTAGACGCGCTTCTGCGGTGTACAACGCCGCTCTCACAGCGAGAAACGCGACCACAACGACACATGGTCCCATCTATTGCAATTTAGACATTATTAAGTGCTTCCAGTAGAGTATATTGTGGAATCTAGGGTCTAAGTGACAGGTTCTATAGAGTATCTGCTACTTGGTGTGTGTGCCTCCCTGCGACGTTGTTCCCCAGGAAGTGGACTGAATCACTTGGATTCCTACCCATGTGGCCCTGTAGTCCTGTTCTATATCTTCAATGTACATATGCGGTGTTTTGGCGCCACGAATCCGTTTAGCAAGGGCGGTCTACTCAAGTGCTAGTGATGCCTTAACAAGGAGTTGCTACACATTATCAACGGGTACTGACAACACATTATCAACTGGTAGTCGCAACTATGCGACAGTACTGGACACATTAGAAGCGCTGTCCAGTGCTAAAACGCGTGCCGAAGTTAGTAGAGTCCTGGAATCTACAAAATGGAATGCTTCCAAAGACCGTCGAAATCTTCCATCTTCAGAAGGCTCCTATGGTGTCGTTAGTGGTGGACGTCACCAGCTATCAGGCGCCATTGAACACAATTTGTGGTCTTCTGCTGTTTGTAACGCCATTCGACGAAGGTGTACGGATCTAACCGTGTGGTCACTCCTGGATGAATTGCTACCAACTACACCGTTAGGCACAGGTGATGTGAGGGCCATTAAAGGTGGGCATATCCAAAGTGGTTGTACCACCGCTAGTGTTGTTTGTGCAGATGACCTACCCAGTATCAACCGGGTACTGTACAGACTAAGTCGATTCGAGTGTGGAAATTCTGTTAAATTGAAGGTGGATGCGATTGCCAGCAAGTTGCTGCAGAGGGTACGTGATCTAGTTCAACAGGAAATAGACCGAGGGATAATAGACCTGAAGGTGGAAGTACAGAGGAGGGGAATCTCCAACACGAAACTGGATAGTCACACTACCAGTACTACTAACAGTTCTAGTGTGGATAACAGTACTACTAAGAGTTCTACTACGAATAGTATTCACACTAGTAGTACTCATGACAGTAATACCGTTCGTATCCCTGCTAGTACTACTACCAATACTAGTACCCCTTCCACTGCTATCCCTAATACCACAACCTCCACCACTGGACCCGGTGAAGTCCACACTGACAATGGTACTGGAATAAACCTGGGGATATATCACCTTGACTATGAACAAATATGGAGACTGTGGTATCTGCTCGCTAGTGGCTCCGGCGTAAAGTGCCATGAAACGTCACAATTGCTGCTGGAGTTACTGGATCGTCGAAAGAGGGAAATGTACAGGTTCGATCTAGGGCGTGTATTGCGTACAATGGGAGCTATCCTAGGGCAGAGACAACGCTATTCACTCCTGGAGGAACGAGTGCTGATCAAGCTTTACTCAAGGATGGTGTCGTTACTTGGTAGTAACCTTAGCGTCACTAAAACTGGAGATGATAGCACCACTAGTGGTGTTGACAATGGGAAACTTCTCGTAAGACAAGGCAACTTATATTTAACCACTAACCACATTAGGGACTCTATACAGGTTATATCAGTGATGTGCAGAAAGATGCCACCAGTGTCGTTTTTACCAATGTTATCATCCGACTCTAGTGTTGATGGGTTATTGACTCTGTTTAACGTTTCAAAGGTTGTTATTGAACGTGAAGTGGCTCTACAGAAACGAGTACATGAAGTGGCTACTGGCGGTGACACTACTAGTATTCTGGAAAGTCCCTCCCACATGGTGAAGGTGCTGAAATACAGCGTCGATTTCCTGAAGCACTTGGATTTGATAACACGTAAAGGCCTGTACCCAACGCTGAGTAAATTGCGACAACCAGTTTATGACATATCGATTCTGTGTTTTGCGTCACCGCTACGCGACAATCTTAGGATGAACGCCCAGCTGCTGGTTGCAGGATACTACCTCGTACTATCTATGGCAGTGAATGGACAATGCTGTGTTGAATACATTGACCGGATTCTAACATGTACACGTGATTTATTGAACAACATAATATCTAATGGTCCAATCGATGGCACTGTGTTAAATAAGGATACACTGGGCAGGGACATTATAGATAATCGAATGGACACTGCAAAAGACTTTATCCAGCTCTTCATGCAGGTTGATAAGTTGGCATCGCTGGTACGTGATTTGGGTGTATCATCGCCAGTGGCAATTGACATAAATCAAGCCTTTTGTGAAAACTTGAAACAGCAGGTGGTTGTATTTAACAGGCTTGTTGAGGACGGTATATCCAATTGCGGATTTGAAGCAGTTATGTTGCACTTGTTTCAGAAGCACAACTTGTTGGCACTGTCTATGGTGTATTCTTTTCTAGAGAAACTAACGCAAACGAGTACACAATGGAGTTCATGGGAGCCACGCAATGTTTCAATCGTTTGTGATGTCGTATCACGCTGGGTCATGAACAGTTGTGCTTCGTTGTATTGTGATGAATCGGTTTCTATACCAGGTTACACTGTGGAAACACTTAACAATAACAACTACGTATCTTCTGTGTATTCCACTGTGCATTTTGACACTGGCACCATTGGTCGTTTGCTGGCCTCCACAATATCATCTTGCACTCAGATGGTCAATAGCGATGCCACTTTCAACAACGAGCAATTGCTGTCGGTGGCAAGGTGTTTCGTCGTAGTGAACAAGACACTTTGTGATTCTCTGGAGAAAACCATACTGTATCGTTGTACATCGATGAACATATCTGAGTCTCTGAAATGCCTCAGTTTGGGCTCTGTGACTTTGGAAGCCAAAGCCCTGGATCGTATCCAGTGGCTACTCAAGAGAAACCGGAGGGTGATGGACATAACTCCAGTGTTGGATTTTGTGTGTATTCATTCGGGGCAAGAACCATCCATGACCAGGTGGTTAACCCTGCCTGTAGATCCCAGTGTAGTCCAGCGTCTCCAGGAGCTCCTGGCGGCTGTTGACATGAGTGAAGTGCTTGTGCTAAATGACATGGAGTACTTGCAAAGACGACTGGAAAAACAGATGAACCACTTCATCAACAGGCATTTACCGACAGATGGCAGTCACACCACATCTAGCCAGGCAGAGACGCATATAATTGCGTCACGTCGTTCAATGGAACGGTATCAGCATCTGATAGTGTAGTTGATCTATTGTAACATCTGACAATCTAACTTATATTGTACTTAACGTATTGTACCATCATATAACAATCTAACTTATATTGCGAATATTACCCATGTCGGTATTACTCTTCATCATCATCCAGCATCCCGTAGTCATCGTCAGCAAAATCTACGGAGACAGTATCTAGATAATAGGCCAGCGGTGCGTGCCACAATTCCCTCCTCAATATCTCTCCGAAATCTGGGCGATTAACCCATTCTTCAGTAGTGAACCTGTGAAACCCATGGTAAACCGAGCCACTGCAACGTACCACTCGAACAGCGACCAATCGATGCATCGCTCATCATTCCTTGCCTTCTGTGCCACTTCAATTGGACTCTTGCCCTGTTTCCACTCGATCTTGGTGCACTCCACTACGTCTTCCTTGTCCTCGGTGAAGACCACGTGCTTGGTCAGCACCAGTGGTTCCATATACTCACGTGCGCCTTCACCAAATGTGAGTGTCACCTTGTATGACCCATTATTGTCGAGGTTATCCTCCAGGTCGATCTTCTGCAGGCACTCTAGAATAGGCGCGTCAGCTGTAGTCACATAGCTCAGTGCCGGGTGGTGGGATATTGCCTTTGCCCAGAATCCAGGTATCTTGTCGATTATTTCCTAGGGAATATATTGGCCATATATATACTGGATAGTACCTGTCTCTTTTGGAAGTGCGGTTGTTTCTTGCGATCATATTCGCGCTGGATTTCAATTTGCTTGACTGCACATTCTTCATCAATTTCTAGCAATACCTTCTGCACTGCGGAATCGTTATCATTCTGTGACGTGGGCTCTCGCTCACCTGCATCGAAATCGTGTATATATGGCATAAGTGCTTGTGTATCAACAGTGTCGCTGTACCTGTAGACATATCAGATAGACAACTTCTGGCTTACATCTCTGGCACGGCTCCATCAGGTGTGCCTTCTTCCAAGCTGCGCTTCATCTCTGTTATATGTAGTCAACTATGTTTCCAGTGGTTTGCGGCCAACGGAATAGCCAGTATACAATCCTCCACGAGATAGACAGTCACTATTGTCCGGCCGATGGGTGCTTTTTTTCAGTAGCGATATATACTTTGTGATATAAATGCCCTTGGTAAAACAGCAATGTAGTACCGAGTGGAGGTGTTATAGCCCAAGTATTGACAACACCGCCCCTGTATTATTCATTTAGGGTAGTATCATAGGTAGAAGGCTGGTATTTTCTCTCTGGGTACGCTGTTGTCGTTCCCCACAGAAGGCTCCTTACGGAAGCCAAAGTGCCTGTTAACCACTTAACATACGGGATCTATCAACGCTAAAACACGGTTAAAATGTGTGATACTGTATAAACTGTGACAACTTGGGACAATTGCGGATCTTCAGGCATCGCCTACACCCAGCAGATGGCATTATCCCCCTTTTCCACCATTGTCAGCCTCTGATTACAGGATCAGGGTCGGATCATGTTTGATACGAGTATCTCAGCTGATTTTCCACTTTTAACATTTCCTATCGGTGACATCACGCTGTATAAAACAGATTCATCTAGCACATGTTTTAGTCTTCCATGCGTTCATTACCACGTAATAAGCACACACATGTGTACCGCATGCCAATAGTAACTATTATATAGTTTAGCATATCATATTTATATTGTCTCTGTCATCGTACCCCCTACGTACCTTGGGCGTGACTCACCGCGTCACACAATGATTACCGCCGGTTATAGATCAATCCTGCTTTTAACATCTGCGACTTGTTTCGCAGCTCTACCCCAATTTGGGCCCAAATTTACCGCTGCCCAGGGCTTAGGCAACATGCCCTGTTCTACATCCTGTCCTAACCGCGGCAACGGTTGTGCAGTGGCTGGGTAGGTTGTTCCCTCTTTTTTTGCGCCAACTGTGCCATAGACAACATGAACACATCCACCTTGGAAGTTACACGAATCACCAGGCTCCAGGTCCGCTGGAGATAACCCTACGCAAGGCTGACCTCACCAAGGAGGTACTGTTCAACCTCACTGCCGAGAGCCAGATCTCCACGGGATACATGTGGATCACCATGGGAATCTACACAGAGCATGAGCATGCCACTATCCTGGGCAACCAGGAATCGTTCTATGGAGAGCAGCTGACAATGGAATTCATGAGGGACGCAATGAAGAAGGGCATGGAAGCTCATGGGATTGCTGTAACGCCATTTTCCATATATTCAGGTGGGCATTTGCGCAATGTGTATATTCGTACTTCGTATCCAATGTAACACACATGCTAGAGCGAGTATATGCTTCTCGGTCTATTACATGTCTAGTCCCTTTGGTATCACATAGCGTTTTTTCTATTCTGAATGTGCACTGTTATACATTGGATATTACCTTGTCTTCATTACACACTGCAGGCGGCGCCATCAGCGGCACTGAGAGGATTCATGGAATCCCTGTTGGCAGTGGAGAAATATCAAAGGCCGTACTTTCTGTGCAAAATTCAATCAAGGAAGGCAACTACTACGTCCATTTTGGTTACGTTTCTGCATTCAGGGGCCAGTCAATCTCTTTAATCAGGGAGTTGGTCATCAAGATCTTGCCATAGGCGGCTATTGGCAAATGCGGTTGTTAAGCGACACACTTGCACAAAAGTGCGCAAACACACTGCCAGTCACTGTAGCACATATAATCTAGGTTGCGATGTGCCTTATGTAGCGATGATTTGCCTATGCCAGCCTCATCTCCCGCGCTGGCGACATCACGGTAACCACAACACCCTAATATAGCGTATAATTTTTATATTGTGCAAAATGCTCGTTGAAAAATGACCAGACAAACTGATTTGCTCAAATTTACGGAGCACATCAGGAATGTCTGCTTCCTTGCCCATGTTGACCATGGCAAGACGACCCTCTCCGACAGCCTCATCTCGAGCATAGGAATCATTAGTGAGCGCATGTCTGGGCGTTTGCGCTACTTGGACAACCGCGATGACGAGCAGCGTCGTATGATTACGATAAAATCGTCCAGCATATCGCTGCTGTACTCAGCGAGCGATTCAACGAACCGTAGTGGGTTCAGTAGACCATTTAGCGACCAACCATGCATCATTAACCTTGTGGACTGCCCCGGCCATGTTGACTTTTCGGTGGAAGTCGCTACAGCCGCGAGGCTCTGCGACGGAGCGCTGTTGATCGTTGACGTCGTTGAGGGCATATGTCCTCAGACAAAAGCGGTGCTGCGCCAGGCATGGAGAGAAAGCGTCCGCACTGTGTTGGTCCTGAATAAAATCGACAAGCTGATATTGGATCTCAACATGACTCCTGCGGAGGCCTATGCACGTTTACGTGAGTTGGTAGACCAGGTCAATGCGCTGATGTTCCAGCTGTACAACGAGCACCTCAACCGAGATACTGGCGACGACGTGGTCAAAGTCGACACCAGCTCGAAAAAGTGGTTCTTCTGCCCTTCTGAAGGCAACGTCGTCTGTTGCAGTGCCATCCACAGGTGGTGTGTCAACCTGCGTGACTTTGCCCAGCACATTGTTCGGAAGTTGAACGTCCCGGAGTCCAAGAGTGCCGGCATTGTCCAGGCACTGTGGAGCGACGTGTACTACTGCCCTCGGTCAAAGGCTTTGAAACCTGTCAAGAGTGGTGAGAAGCCATTGTTTGTTCAGTTTGTGCTGGAGCAGATTTGGCGTGTATATGATTCCATAGTAACAAGCTGGAACCCGGAAGAGGCCGGGAAATGTGTGAGGTACTCCGGGGCTACTCTATCCCAGCGTCAACTGAGGCTAATAGAGCAGTCGGAACCACCTGCTGCCGAAGAACGGGAGGAGCTGCTGACCACGGTGATGAGTTCGTGGTTACCAATACCAGGCGGTATCATACGGATGATAGTAGAGTGTCTACACGACCCAGCTAAAGCGGCAAGAAAGCGCTTAAGACGCATATGCCCCGCTATATTGGATTACCCTTTGTATGACGATGTACTATCGTGCAGTGTGACGGCACCCACTGTGGTACATGTTGCCAAGTTTCTGGGTTGTGACCTCAATATGATGCGTTTGACTGGAGACGTGTTACATGGCGGTGAACGTGCGGATGAGTTTGTGGCATTCGCCCGCATATTCAGCGGCTGCCTCATGGTAAAAGATCGCCTCTATATTTGTGAAACTGCTACTTCAAACGATCAATTCAGCGACGTGTTAACATCTGAAACAAGTCGTAAAACCGTATCTGTCGAGCGCATAATGATCTGTATGGGAGCTGATTTACTCGATGTTGATACAGGTTGGCCTGGTAACATCGTCGCACTGTACCTATCGCAACATGACAGTGGCACTACAGATTGCCCGGTGGGCGCCACCAGTCCATCGCTCAGAAGCCATAACATGGACCATGTAAGTTATATAACAGCAAATTATATACGAATTAGGTAAAGGAAGTCATGGCCTGGATATTGTCACTCGGTGACCCTCACCGGCAGAAAATGAAGAACATGGGTGACGCCTATGCCAACAGGCAGCGATTCACTCGACAGGGCAGCCTCTGCAGTGTAGACCGTCACTTGACACTGAGCAGTGATCCCGCATTCCCGGGATTCCCCCCGCTGAATCTAGAGGTAAGCCATAGCACTAGTGATATATTCTGTATATAGTTCAACAACCCTATAATACGTGTATCGGTGGAGCCACAGAACGTCAAGCATACCAACGAGTTCCTCATGGGACTGGCATATTTGTACATATCGGATCCAGCAATTGAGCTAGATGTTTTAAGGTCAGGCGAGTACGTTCTTGCATGCTGTGGAGAGATCCATTTGGAGCGTTGTGTCAACGATTTGGCTAATCTATATGCCAAGGTGCCCATTAACGTCTCCAAACCCAGGGTATCAGTTCGCGAGGGCATCATCAACCTGCAGCACATAGATACCAGTGCCGTTGCTTATGCCAAAGTGTTTAGCAAAATGGTAAATTTCCCTCCATGGCAGAACAATAGCAGTGAAGACACTGCAATTACAGATACCAACGTCGACCTTAAAACTGTATCACCCATTCGAGGCATCTCAGGCGTATACATGACAACTGCTGCTCTCAAAAACGGTACGGAATCGGCAGTAACAGCAGCTGGTGATGTGATCCTACTGGTCCGTGCTGTCCAGATGCCCCAGGAACTGTTGGATTACATGGACCACAATAACGACGACATCAAGCGTGCTATATATGACGGTGTGCCACAGGCCCATCAAAACAACACCCACACGGTACAAGAACGCATAACTACTTACTTGGATAAAGTCGAGTCTGATGTGATGTCCCTGTGGAAATCAAGCACCGGCCAGCGTGGATCCAAGGTTGATATCGGTCGCCTGTGGGCCATCAGCACAAATCGCGGCAGCAGGGCCATGCTATTCTACAATAACAACCAGGGGCTGATGACAGCAGATCTGTCGTCTTTGAGTTCAACTTGCCCCAAATTACACAGGCCCATGCCACTCCACTGGCGTTTCAGGGATAACTACCAACCTGAGGAGGTAAACTCTTTAGAGTGCTCAAAATTAGTATCTGCATTAATATCGGGTTTCGAGATTGCAGCGCAATCAGGCCCATGTACTGAAGAACCTCTTCGTGGAGTTATTTTTGTGATTGAGGGTGTCCATACCGTGTTACCGGGGTCTGACGCCAAGGATATCGCTTCTTGCAAGCCACCCTCGGTTGAACTCCGCGGCACCAAGCTTCCAGAGTCCATCTATGAAGACGGTGTTTTATCCAACAGTTTGGCTTACTACCCAAGTGGTATAGACCAAGATGTGTCACATTACAATGGTGGCACTCATTACCCCCAAGACAAATTAACAAACAATCTTTGCAACCTATCAATAGGCCAGGTTGCCAACGAGGCTACTACTGCATTCGAATCCAGCACCGATGACCGCCAGGACGTATCATCGCAGTTCAGTGATGTGCTGACTCTACAGTCATCACGCAGATCGACCTGCAATACATCCAGTGGAGGAAACGTAAGTTTTGGCATATATAAATCTATGTTGACCAGATTATCTCCACCATGAGGAATGTTTGCCGCAAGGCTATGATGCAACGGGGTCGCCCTCGCATTTATGAGGTGCTCCTCAGACTAGAGATCCAATGTGACCAGTCTGTGCTGGGCAAGATCTACAGCGTTTTGCAGAAGCGCCGGACCCAGATAGTTGCAGAGAACGTGCGAAACGGCACAAATACCTTTATGATAGAGGGTTTAATACCAGCTTCTGAGTCCTTTGGCCTTGCTCAGGATCTGAGGTCCAAGGCCTCTGGCGGTGTTATCTTCCACATGCAGTTCAGCCACTGGGAGATGCACCCTGACGACCCCTTCCCCGAGGCCTCAATGACAGATGAGGAGTTTGAGGATGAGGGTTTCAACATGGCAACCATGGTCCAGGCTAATGTACCACGCAAGATTATAAACTACATTAGAAAGATGAAGGTTGGTGTTATAAGTTTTTGTTCAACTTGTCATAGGGCCTGCCCACTGAGGAGAAGGTAGTAGCTTCGGCAGAGAAGCAGCGTACGCTTTCCACTAAGAAGTAGACATCTGATCTAATGCATCCATGCGTTTTAGCTTTTCGAGAGTCTCTGCCATGCTCAAGTTGCCCTTGGGTTTAGCTTTGGGTGGTATTAGATTTTCTGTTGATATCATGATACTCTCTTCACGCTTGCGTTTGCCATGCTTGTTGAGCGTTGTGTACAATGTGGTTGCATCTTCGTGGTCTATATCCTTTTGATCGTGATTGTTTGTTTTTTCGTCTTCCCACGTCACCTTTTTCAAGTCGCTGTGCAGTATTGTTTCGTTGCCATACTTGTTACTGTGTTTCTTTGGGCAGGTTGCACCCCGTTCAACCTGTTGACAGCATTGGTAGCCCCAAAGGCCTCTGTACCTATCGTAGTAACTGCCGAAAATGCTACTATGCCCGTGTTCATGTACGTCTTCGCGGTAGCGTGACCTTATCACCAGCTTGTGTACGCCAGCATCTCGTGCCTTGTTACGCGTTTCTGCTGTCTTCTTGGTAACAATCAAACCACCGGATCCATCTAGCAGTTTAGGGTCACTTTGTGATACTTGGTACCGGCTCGGCGGTTTCTGCTCCAGTAGGTACTCCTTGTACCGCTGCTCCTCCTGCTCACGCAACTGTCGCTTTAACTCCGTGATGCGTATCTCCTCTGCCAACTTCTCCTTCATCTCCTTCTGGCGCTTCAATGCCGCCTTGTGTTTCTCTTCCGCGAGCCATACTTTCTCCAGGTTCTCTCGGTTGCCCGGGTGAAAGTGCTTGTGGTTGATGAAGGAGGCCGACTTGTTTCCTATTTTGCCCATCCACATCTTGCCTGCGATATGTTTTTATAGCACAAACAAAATTGTTAGGTCATTGTCACCGTAATGTAACATGTGTTTGTTGAATCTGAGCCTCAGCGGCACAACGTCGATTGTACCGGGCGCCATTATAGCCCTATTGTGTGGTATGAGTCTGTAAGCTCTAGTCCGGGATAGACACGCTGTATTATAGTGTGTGTATTGGTATTTTGGCGGCATCTACCATTATAGATGGAAGATGCGGGGGACCCTCCTGTGGAGCTATTCGCCAAGGTGACTCCCGGTGAGCCTTGGCAGTACCAGCGCCAGTTCTTCCCGAGTAAGATCGGTGGGTTCCCAGCATGGCTAGAACCCGAGAATCTGCCCAGCGAGGACGACATAGCCTGTCCCGGCTGCTCCACTGTAATGACCTTTGTTCTACAGCTCTATGCTCCAGATGACGATGAGCCTTCTGGCGATGCCTTTCACAGGGCACTGTTCCTCTTTGCGTGCCAGCCTTGTGGTACCAAGTGGACCGCCTTTAGATCGCAGTTGCCACGAAAAAACCGTCACTACGGTTTCCACCCTGCTACCCCGGGGTCCATATTTCCCCAGCCGGACGTAGTAGTGGCAAAATCGTGCTGTCCAGCTTGTGGCATGCCGTCCAAAAACGAGAGCACCACTACAGAAGATATCCCAATGCACTGCAAAGTACAGGATCTATCTGAAGAAATATGTAGGTCTATCTATCCGGCGTATATAATGTGTTCCAGGCTGGCGTGCATTACACCCCAGATGTAAAATCGCAACAACACACCAGACGCTGGAGACCACCTTTCCGGAATCACTGCTGGACATTTGTGAGGGTGAAATCCAGGTACCAGAGGACTACTTGGCTCATGAGCGTGAGCTGTACCAAAAGTACGAGGAGAGAAAGGCGGCCGGCACAGGTAGGCTATCATTAGTGTTACGTGCATATTGTATTCCAGTAAAAGACGACGACATGGACGAATCGGAGGAGAAGGCCATAGAGAGCATACAGCGTGAGCGTCTCGTGGTGGATCGCAGCTTCGAGCGCTTTTGCAAGCGGACCACTCCTAACGACGTGCTGTACTACTGCCGTGACGGCGATCCCATCTGGACCAGTGACCGTACCTCTAGGTTACAGTGTGCCCAGCAGGGCGACCCAGCTGGTGCCACCAGTGACGTCCCTTTGTGTGAGAGGTGTGGCGGTCCCCGTGCCTTTGAGTTCCAGGTACTCCCACAGATGCTGTCACACCTCAAGGGCACTAGGCTTGACTTTGGTTCTGTCGTGGTGTACACCTGTGCCGCATCGTGTAGACTGGACGGCACGTACCAGCAGGAGTTTGTTTATGTCGAGAAGGACTATTCTCTTGCGACTAAGTAATGTCTAACGTTATATCGTTGGACTATGTGCTCTAACAGTGCAGTAAATGTAAAATGATACTTTGTGTGACCACTTATAGAATAGTTAATATCCATAGAACACAGCTTATGACTAGTTAACATCCATAGAACACAGTTAATGACTAGTTAACATCCATAGAACACAGTTAATGACTAGTTAACATCCATAGAACACAGTTAATGACTAGTTAACATCCATAGAACACAGTTAATGACTAGTTAACACAAATACAAGATAGCTTATGACTAGTTAACATCCATAGAACACGGTTTGAACTACTTAATATCAACACACGATAGTTAATGACTAGTTAACACCATTACAAGATAGCTTCTAACTACTTAATATCAATACACAATACCACTGTGGCTCTTGGTTCCATCTGTTGTTGGGCCAGCTGGCTGAATATAAACATATTGCCTTTATTTAACTACTGTCAAGGCCGATGTACAGTGCACATATATCGTTGTAATATAAATTTGACCATAGAATCCAGAGAGGGTGCCCAGCGGCCTTGGATGACGTGACCTACGTTAACATACTCGAACCAGATATCCAGAGCACACAAATACCGATTCTATAAGCCAAGCTAGCCTCCAACAGCCATGTATTACGGCCTGAAGCGTCGGTGTGTTTTGTTGCCTGTGCGGCAATCAGGTGCACGACGTCATCATTACCGCGTTACCGACCTAATTTTACACTTATCCCAAGTTCACAGTGAATCTAATACACTTTAGCAAGATGTTGTGTGATATGTCAATGTTTAACGCCTGCAGTCATTTGGCGAATGATGAAGAGAGTACTCAATTTCGTACGACGCAAAATGACGCCGAGATGTGTACTGAAAGTAGTATCCAGGGGCCCTTGATTTCCAACTTTACACCTTTGGAGCAACCTCTCAAATACTTTGCCGTCGATATGGATGGTACATTTTTGACACAGGACCGTACCGTCTTCGAACGCAACCTCGACGCCTTCAGCAGTGTCCTGAGGGCCGGCTACAGGATGTTCTTCTGCACAGGTATGTCCTTGGTATATAATGTACATCTTTTGTAGGTCGCGGTCACTTTGATGCTATGCGTGAATTGCCGGAAGACCTGGTCAAATCCCTGGGATTCACCGGCTACCCAGGCGTATACTACAACGGCGGTGCTGTGTATGACAAGGATGGCAAGTTACTGGAGCACGCCCTTTTTGACAAGGTGATTTTGGGTCGTATAAAGGACCGACTTGTTGCGGCCAACCACTTGAAGTACACTGTTTTCCTCACCCTGGAGGAGTGGTACATCGTAACCGACGACAGGTCGTACTTTGACGAGATGGTCCGCGTTTTGAATTTGGCAAAGCCGCTTTTGCGCACTACTATTGAGGAGGTGATGAAGATGGACATTATGAAGGTGATGGTCTGCAAATACGACATGATGACCTCGCATTTCAAGGACATGATTGATGTCGATTTCATTGCGAAACGTGCAATGCTGGACATGACTGACTTGACTCCTATGGGCATCACCAAGCGCAGTGGTCTCGAGATACTGCTGAGATACCTCGAGGGTTCCCCTGCTGACTGTGGTTACATTGGCGACGCCTCCAACGACATCGAGGCTATGCGTTATGCCCAGCACTCTTTCGCCGTTGGCAACGCCATTGAGGACGTCAAAAAGGCAGCGAGATACACCGTTGCGATAACTAACGAGGAGGGTGCTTTTGCCACAGTGGTCAATGCAGTATACGGTGGTGGCCACTAGGCCTCTGTTTGGCTACAGGTGATGTTCTATATGTATACTACTCGCAGTAGTTTGTACCAACTGTTTCTGCAGAGCCTGGAAATCGTAGGCTGAACCGGTCAATCGGCTCTATAAGTCGCCCATAGTTTCTGTATTGCCCTGTGTGGCATACAACACATCAATCGTCTCAGTTGGTTCGGGTGACGACAACTTCATTGACTAATATAATTCACAACATGTATGTGGTCATATAACAGCAGTTATCCAGTTTAATAACAGTGTTACCGGTTATCCAGTTTTATAACTCCACTGTTGTCAACCTTCCGGTCCAATGTCAATGTCGTTGAATAGCATGACCACTATGCGTCTTCTAGAGTGCAACAGCCTCTACACAACGGATGGTTTCTATATTGAACCATGCTATTAGCTAAGGCATCTATATTGGCCACTTGATGAATGTGTCTATTCCACTTGAGGTGTATACACTGGTACTTTCACACCATATACGCCACTAGACACGGATTTCACCAGCCACACCCGGTGCCGGATGTGTTGCCCTCTGTATACCACAGTGAAACACCAGTGCCATACTGTATTATCTACTCCATCAGCGGTGTAAACCCCCACAAGCAGGATTCCATCCCGCCGGTAACCCCCTCGGATTAACCCTAAGACGCGACCGATGGGTTTTGTACATTCAACACATACTGTAGTTCATATAACTTGATACTGGATATTTGCAAATATCCACTTTGACCGGTGTGTGCAGTAGAATCTTCCTAGGGCAGGGGGGCTCACTTAGACACAGACAGTTCCGTGGCTTTTGTCCACAACAAAGAACCACACGCTTTTTGGTGCACTAAAATGGTGCCATTGTTCTTTTGCGCAGCCAGTTGGCTGACCTTCTTCCTATTCACTGGCGGTGTCACTGCAGATATGGGAAGGCGCGATGACACTCCCGGCGTCATCGAGGAGTTCGAGGCTGTGGTCAGCGTCGACGACGACTTAGCGGCTCAGCAGCAAAGTGACCCCAATGCTTACATCAGGGACCTTCGTCAGGCCATTGCTGGCAAGGCGTCACTGGACCCCGAGAAGGTCTACACTGCCCAGGCTATGTTGCCAGTCGGCGAGATGTTAGTGCTTGCAACTGCCAGTGGATGCTCTCTCTTGAGCGACCCTGTTGAGGAACCCACTGGCCGGGTGGAGCCCCTGGAGTTCTCCTTTAGCCTGTCTGACCTTGACGAGTGCAGCAAGGTCGCTGAAAGCATCATAACTGGTCTGCAGGCTGAAATCGCTGCAGAATGGGGTCACCTTGGCGGTACTGCCGGGGAGAACGAGATGGCTTCATCCACTAGTCTACAGGATATCGGTATGAGGACTAACAACAGGGCATCTGAGAGGAGCTCAGCCGATGACATGACCATCGGTGTCCAGGAGATGGCTAACGCCTTTTTGGCAGCCAACCTGGAAATTAAGTTTATCCCTACCACTGCTGAAGGTGTCATGGTGATGCACTTTGACCTCACTGACAACACCAGTGCCAAGGAGATTACCGAGATGATGTCTAACGTCGACGCCGAGAAGCTCAAGTCAGTCAACGACGCCTTGCGGGCTGCGCACGACAAGATCGTTAACGCCAGCCCCGAGGAGCTCCAGCAGATGGAGGCAGAGATCAAGTCGTTCTATGAGCGCCACAGTGAGCAGCTTCGTCAGGAGGTTGAGCAGAACAGGTCGATGCTCGAGGAGCTCAGCAGTGACAGCGTTTCTGAGATTGAGTGTTCTACCCTGGATCTGGACAACTGTGCCTCAGTGTCTAAGTGCAGCGTTGTTAAACTAAACGGCAAGGAGACCTGCGCCATATCTCCCAAGACTGTTTTTTTGCTAATGGAGACTGGCTGTGGTCTGCAGTCTAAGGCCGGCCTTATGTCAATCGTGCGCGATTTTGTAAAGTAAGTTTCCCATACTGATGTTTTCATTTGTATTACAGCACCGGATTGATGACAGAAGCTAACCACCAGACTCTTCGCCAGAGCTTTGACCTCGGCCATATATGCAATGCCATAGTACACACATACATGTCAGCCGACATCGCTGAGACTGAGCACCACGAGTCCAAACGTGGTTTTGAGTTGTAAACTCGACAATAATCGTATCACTACTGTATAAGTTCGTACTTGGTGGCCGCCACTGTGTCACTACGTGGATTCCATCAGCCCTATAATGGGTCAGCTAAGCACAACTGCTGTTATGGCGGTCCACTTTCCTTTTTGGCGCCTGTTGCAATGAGACCTTTAGTGCTCAGGGGCCACCGGAGGCCGTTGACTTGCGTCAAAACCAACAAGGAGGGAGATCTCCTCTTCACTTGTGGGAAGGTGCGCGATATGTCCACATTGCCGCGGGTTATATTCCCCGCCGATTCATATACCACAGTATAACACATGTTGTTTAACATATTTTACAGGACGCTAACTTGATGCTATGGCGTACCGACAACGGCCAGCAAATCGGTGAGTCCCTAGGTCCACCTACTGTCACATTGTATATAGGTCAATACAACACTGGCCGTGGTGCCATCTGGTCCTGTGACGTCACCCTGGACTCAAAGCGTCTGATTGTAGCCACTGGTGACGCCCGTATTTTGGTTATTGACACCTTCTCTGGCGAGATTCTCGCTGACATCAAGGACGAGGGTGCTTGCAAGTAGGTCACTTAATATTTGTGTTCACATTTCCCAGATACGTTGAATGGAACCGCCATCCGAAAAACCAGGACCGGTTTGTCGTGATCCACGACGACTTTGGAGAGAATGTTTTCATGGCAGTCAAGGTCTACAAGGTAGGCATTAATGTTACAGCAGTGTGACATCAATTGTTTTGTTACATTTAGCTCAACGCTATGCAGATCAACATCGTGGAAAATGAGGAAGGCGACGTCGTCGTCGAACATCGCAACCTGTGGGTACAGCGAGGATACAGATCGCGTGCCATCCAGTGTCACTGGGGTGCTTTGGACCGTGAGGTCATTACCTGCCACGAAAACGGCACCATCCAGGTTTGGAACGCCACTGATGGCAGCAGCATCCGGGTGATTGAGGCCCACAAGCAAGTGGTCACGTGCATTTCCTTTGATCTCTACGGCCTGTTTATGCTATCGTGTTCCACCGACGGCACTGCCAAGCTCTGGGAGACCAGGACATGGACCACTGTGAAAAACTACAAGACCGACCGTCCGCTAAACGCCTGTGTGATATCGCCGCTTTTTAAGCTCGACCGTGCGGAGAAGGCCCACATCTTGCTGGGTGGCGGTCAGTCCGCCGACGAGGTCACGACTACAGCCGCTTCCGAGGGCAAGTTCCAGGCTTTGCTGTACCACCTGATCCACGAGAGTGAGATTGGCAGCATTAAGGGTCACTTCGGTCCCATCAACACCTTGACGTTCCTCGCTAACGGCCAGGGCTACGTGAGTGGAGGAGAGGACGGTAACGTCAGGATTTACCATTTCGACAAGGAGTATATCCTTGACCAATACGATTAGGACATTTTATTAATCATATAACTTTGAATCTATAGCGTATGCTACAGAGCATATTCAAGATCGAAACCCGTTTTTGCTATATAGTACATCTAGTATAGACATTGTTACTACATAGTACATTTAGTATCCAAGTCTTTGTTACTACATACGACATTTAACAGCTGGATTATAGAACCAATTAAAGCTATATATTTTTATACTACTCTATTTGATCCACACTCTGGTGTATATGTAGTGGTTCGGTACCGGCGAGTTGGGATAACATCAACGCCTCCTGCCTGGTGATGTTCAAACGGCTTCTTCTAGACTTTGCCAAGGCGATATCTGCCAGTTCGCGTGCGGTCAGGCGTTTAGATCGGCCCACGTTGTTGTCCAAAATGCAGGGCCCCGTTGTCGATCCTTTCGGCATCTCCATAGCACGGGATAGCAGTCGCTGCAGGGAGCCTATCAGGGACGGAGGTACCGAACTCGGCACCAGCCGCATGGCATGCGTGAGCACCAACAACTCGGGGAGACACAAGAACCTATTGAGGCGTCAACAGACATGGATAATCACCTACCCAATGCCGGTGGCACAACGGCTGAAGACGAGATACAGTGCCCGAAGATGGTGGTGAGGTATATCACGGATGGGTGGCACCTTCCCTTGGAAGCCGGTATATGCCTGGAGGAACGGTTGCAATATTTTTATAGCACCATGTGCATCCAGCAATGGGACTGCCCGCTCCGCCGCCTGCATCAGTGCATGGCACAGTGGACCGTGGTAATACCCACTTGATGCATATACCTGGGATAATCGAGCAACTTCAGTCGGATGGAGTTTATCTACAGAGCCCGACAGAACAGTTCCCGAGGCTTCCAGTAGGAACCTATCTCGTAACCGCCGTGCACAGAATGACTCCAAGGTCTTGAGCAACACACGGGGGTTGGTTTCAAAGAGGCTGTGTTCTATGTGTCTGCTATACATGCGCCATAGTGATGGTGTGCCCATTCCCATGGCACCGATATACGACAGTATGGAGCTGAGGTAAACCAGGTCGATACCAGGCTGTGGGCTATTCCGTTTGTTTGGTACATCTCCACAATATGTGCCGTTTTCTCCATTTGATACACCTATGAATTCCGTCTCGATTAACCTATTAAACATGACACAAAGGGCTATTGCCACCCACTTGATCAAAAATGATCCCAGCTCCTGGCAGTAGAGGTCCAAACAGCGCAGTGATTCACATAGTCTCCCGAGATCCTGGTACCCAATGGAGTGGCCGTCTACAGGCACCCTTTGTGCCACATGTACCACAAATGCACGGCAGCTGTGTATATAACGACTATTGGGGACCATGGATATTAGATGGCAACACGCTGTGGAATCATTGTTATCCCGACCATCACTGACTTACAGATGGCCCTGGGTAGATCTTGTATCTTGTAGCAGTAGGGAATGACCTGCTGCAAGCACTGTATATCACCGATACGTAGTTTGGCCATCAGCGACAAGTAGGTAGACACATTAGCGCCGTCCATTGCATGGCCCATATGAGTTGCACAGGTTACCAGGATAGTTTCCACTTTGGAACGCTCTAGACCCATGGCACCAATGCGTAATAAAGTTTTTCCCAGCTGCTTAGCAGGAACCAATTTCGGATCGACCCGGAGAATGGAATCACCACCAGTACCTGCACCATATGGTCTACAAAGCTTTGGAATTACCTCGGTAAAAAAAAGTGTTGCGAAAGAAACCGACACTGGGTAACTTTGATTTGAGCCGAATAGGAGAAAGTTGCCACGTCATTTTGGCGATATGTTCCGTAGAGCATTGATGGAATCCTCAAGTATAGCTACAAATTGGTCTACTTCGGATTTGGTGTTATAGATACCCAGTGACACCCTCAACGAGTTTTCCACATTAAGGAAGTCACTATGTAGTATGTGGGCGCAGTGTTGACCTGACCATGTGTTGTGGACCAAAAATAACATATACCTGCTCTGACTGCAACGTTGCGAAGTGCCAACAATGATGCCAGGTCTAAAGGATTGACACCTTCCACGCTAAAACTAACGATTGGGACACGGTCTATGGTACCAGGGTTCACGGGAGGGCTGTGAACAGTTGCAATTTTTCGCAATTCCGCATCTAGCTGTTGTAGAATCCCCTGCTCGTGCGACGCAATCTATACCACATAGACCCGAATAACACTATAATACCTTGTTGAATCCAATATCACGTAGGAAATCAATGGCCGCCGAGAGACCAATGGCCTGTGCCAATGGAGGGGTACCAGGCTCAAATCGATGTGGAGTCTCGTCTAATTCGAAACCAGTTGATGTCACAGTCTGTAATAAATGGCTGCTACAATGTCTCAGGGATTACCTTGACCATACCACCGCCGCCCTTGTATGGTGAGATATATTCTTGGACACACGTTTTGGCATACAGGAACCCGATGCCAGTGGGTCCATACATTTTGTGGCCTGAGGCGACCAAAAAGTCACAATCCAGTGCAGTTACGTCAATCTGGACGTCATAACACAAAGGACAGATGAACCCACCGGCACATGTGCAATAGTTTGGCAAGCATCTACCAACACCTTGGCTCCATACTCATGTGCCATGCGAACAATAGGCCCCAAATCCTGTATTTTACCAAGGACATTGGAAGCATGTGCTATAGAGACTAGTTTTACCCGCCGAGTTTGCAGATGGCGCATATAGTCATCCAGATTGATGCTGCCGTCGGGGTTGAGCTGAGAAGCGTCTAGTCCATCCCCGGTAAACACACCTTGATGTAGTGGATAGGGGTGCCAAAGCGGCCCGTATGCAACTGCCACGGAATGATATTGCTGTTATGCTCAGACAGCGGCACTAGAATAACATCTCCAGGTCCTACTTCATCAAAGCTGGCAATGTTGACTTATGGCCTCCGATCACCTACCACCAGCTGTTTGCCACCAGGTTGATTGCGTCCGTGGCGCCACTAGTGAACACTATATTGCCAACACTAGGCGCATTGATAAACCGTGCCACATTCTCTCGGGCACTTTCGTATTGCTGCAAAGAGTGAACAGACACCCACGGTGTGACCTACATCAGACGCTGCAGTTGCCAGTGGATGCTGTGACCGGTGGACATTTGCGCAGGGCCTGCTGTAATACCGACTGATTGCCTGCAGCATTGTAACGCCAGTGGTGCGATGAATAATACCTCTATAACCTTTAAGGGCTTCTGTGTAGTAGCGGCGTTGTCGAAGTAGATTAGATTGGTGGAATCCTTGGAGTTGAAGGCAGGGAATTCAGTGCGCCATGTCGGTTCTACATTAGACGCTAGACCGCTGGGTCTATATACAGTGTTGAATGGACCCAGCGAATTGATGTAACCACTTGGTAACGATATGGACCGTACTTGGTCAAACAGGGTCAATACCACAACACATGGCACACCTTTCCATGTTATCATGTTAGCATTATTCAAATGTATACTGTAATTGTTTTAATAGATCTGTTTGTTTATAGAAGTCAGCGTTGTCGCGCGACTTGAATGCCCGCGGGGGGCTTCCAGACACATAGATGCCGTTGATACAGTCTCTGTTTTGGATGTATATAACACGTTGGAGTGCCCAGGGCACGAGCTCCGTCTGTTGGCGACGAGCTTATGTCCCTTGGTAACCAGACAGTGGATTCATTGATCAACTGTATATAGATCAAGCTAAAATACTGGTGATATAGACCCAATGTTTTTGGTAACCACGCAGATGTGGCTTCGTATGCCGCCAACTGCGCTTCAGCACTGGAGGGAGGCGCATTTAGTCTATTCACGTAGATGCTATACTACTTCGTGCCATCATCGTAGATCATACAGTACAACTTCCCAAGATGCCGCGCCAACCCCGACAGAACTGCAGGGCAGGTTCAAGAACCTGGAGATTAACAGAATCTTGATCTTAGAGAAGGTTACCAAGTATGACCTGGAACGCCGCAACGGCCTCAGCGATGCCGATATCCGCGACAGGTTCCCACGTATGTTCTGTTCTATGCAGTGTTATATTCCAGCAGTTGCCTACAGGACCCATCGTACCCACACGAAGATAATGGATGCCATAAGGCACCACCTCCGTGACACCTACCAGATAGACTACAAGGTCATCAAGGCACAGTCGCACAACCTGACTCTGGACGACCTGGAACGATCAAACTTCCCTCCGGACCTTATCATCAGTGCAGGTAAAGTGGAACAGATACTATAAAACAACATATAGGTGGCGACGGTACCTTCCTGGAGGCCGCAGCACTGGTGCCGCCAAGCAACAACACCAAGCGCCACTTGTTTGTTGTGGGCATAAATACCGACCCAGAAAGATCGGTGGGCGCACTTTGTCTGTCGTACTTCCGCCGTGGCAACAGCATGTCCCACTTTTTGGACAAAAATCAACCGGGTTGTACCCAGTCTATCCTGGACATGCCCAAGCAGAACATGATACGTTTTACCGAGACCGGTTCACTCATGAGAAAGGAGTGTACCTCCGATACTACGGGTGAGAAGGAATGGGCTGACATTTCGTCTGCTACCTTTTGCGGCACGCAGCAGGGTATCCCGGACAAGCCGGAGGGCCACTGCACGGTGATATCCAAGCGCACTGCCAACATCTACAACCTGACATACGACGAATACGTGGGCACCCTTTTGGAGCGGCTCCTGGTGAAACGCGACTACAAGCCTATAGCCCGCCAGAGGATAAGGATCAAGATGTTCAAGCGTGGTGACTGCGGCCCCAGTTGCATCGAGCACAGCAAGGTTGACGCTGCGGGTATCGAGGACACCCTTTTTAGCGGTTCGGATTCCACTTTCAGCAACGAGGAGCTGGGTCACCCCTGTGGTCAACCTAGCGGGATATTGCCATACGGCGCGGTGAATGACGTGATTATAGCTGACGAGAGTTTCGGCCGGACTTTTTACGGTCTCGTCCAGGTGGATTCATCCAGTATCATGCGTTTCAAGAGCAGCGGCGTATTGATCTCAACGGGTAGGTGATATATCCCCCAGGTTTATTCCAGTACCATTGTCAGTGTGGACTTCACCAGGTTTAGTAGTGATAGTAGTGGAAGGGGTACTAGTAATTAGATTACCTGTGGTAGTACTATCAGGGATACGAACAGTATTACTGTCATGGGTACTATTGGTGTGAATACTATTCGTAGTAGAACCCTTAGTAGAACTGTTATCCACACCTAGACTCATTGCTGTACCACTATTTTCTATACCGCTTCGTTCTACACTGTTGTTTTTTTTATGGCAACTAATATCTATTGTAGGCACTGGCTCCACCGCATGGGCATACAACATGTGCAAGATGAGCATGAATCACGGTATGCGCTTACTGGAGTCCCTGTTGACTCACCCGTCCTTTCCTCGTGAGGCTGCCGGCAAGGTGGATGCCCAAATGATGCGCGAAGTGGTTGAAGCCCACAATGCCAAGCTCGTATTCGGCGCGTCACAAAACACGCTCAAGTGCATCATTCGGGAAGCTATCTACGATGCGTAAGTTTCTCTGTTGGCCCAGAACACTTTGTGCAGTTCCACCGTTGACGCCTCTACCTTCATGGGCAAGCAGGTCAAGATATTATCACTGTCCAAGAACGCTCGCATGTTCGTTGACGGCTCCAAGGTGGTGAACCTGGACTATGGAGATGTAGTTGTCCTCAAGACATTTAACTCAGACACTATATGGAGCTGTATATAGCACATGTTGTAATATCAATTATCGGTATCTAGAATTAGGACGTTTACCTCCTTTCCCGGTCTTACGCCGTTTCCTTTTAGTAGTAGTAGCAGGAGTATTACTGGGACTATCCAGAACATCATTGGTAGTATCCTGAGTATTATCTTCCACAGTACTATTATCGTCTACAGTATTGCCGTCTTTTCCACTTCTACTAGTCTCTATACTACTTCCACACTGCTACCATTTTATAACACTATAAAATTAACCAATAAAGGTTTTATTTATGTATTATCTAATGCACGGGAACAATAGTGTTACAACTTGTTGAATGACACAATGTTGGCAGTCTGTACCAGACCCAGGACTTCTTCGTCTTCGTCGTCATAGTCCTCATCTTCCTCCTGCATCTTGCGCCTCTTCTCCTTCTGCTCTTCAGTGAGACCCAGTTCTTCAATAAGCTCGGTAATCTCGTTGGTGTTGACGATGTCGTCCAGGATGGTACACGATACCTGGAGCTTCTGGATACCGTAAGCCAAAGGAATCTTGGCCGACGCAGCACCCCAAGTGACACCCTCCAGCTTGATCTCCTTGACCAACCTCAACACCTCATCAAGGTCAGTGTCGATGCTGGAGGGTTCAATGTGGATGACCAGGGACGACTTGGCCGCCTCACGCTTCTTAGTCTTGCTGGCTTTCATAGCCTCCATCTTCTTCTTCATGGCATCGTCCTCCTCGTCATCATCGCCGAATAGGTCAATGTCATCGGAATTGTTCTCGGCCTCACATGGGAATGCCCCCTTGGCAAGGTTGCTGGGAGGGTGCTGGGCCCAGGTGGCAACGTGCTTGTACCACCTAGCGGCGTGTGGGTAAGTCTTGGCATCTGGAGCCTTGCCCAGCTTCTTGTACACAGCCAAGTCATCGGTGGATGGTGCCTTGACACCGCCCACGAAGCTGTGGTAAGACAAGAATTCATTTAGCTGTGTGAGTCCAGCAGCACTCGAGACGGTGTTGATATCGATTTTGACGCTAGCCATTGTGTATATTTAGACGCAAATATGACCGGTTGTGGATAGATTTATCAATGAGTGATGCCGGTAGCGTGGATGTCGCCCTAGGGCCTATTCATGGGGGCACGGTGTGAAAACATACAGAGGGCAACGTTCTGGGACCTGAAAACCAGATTACCACATTGTTGTTTCCTTGAAGCTTGTCTATATGTCCAAAATATAGCTGGAGCTACTGGTGTATAGGACCCAATGGCAAGTGTCTATGTCACGTCGTTGTGTGTACATGGACCCGTTGTACTTACGGGATATTGTCGTGTGTAATTTGGTGTTGTATAGCACTTTAGGTTTTCTATATGTACCATATGGGACCTATAGTTCATATTGTGCTTGTCTAGTCCCCGGTATCCTATTGCTGCTGGAACCGCACTGATTGATAGCATTACCTACTGATGTCGCATATAATTTTTGTGCAACGCTTCCGATAGCCAATGGACGTTAATCGACACTTGTTGTTTTACTTTAGAACACATCTGTTTGATACCATATCAAATGGCACGGAGTCACACTGATGTGTAGAGTCCTGTGTACACATGGCTAGTAAACCCACTGACACGTTACCGACATAGGCCCAGTAACACACACTTGAAATAGAATATGCTATACATACTATCTGGCAGACTATACTAGCTTCTGGAATAGGAGCTGCAGCGACTAGAAGTTGATGGAATCACGGAGCTAGACTCCGTGCAGAGAGAGAACATGGCGGGAGGAAACCCTCCGGCCATGTCAGTAGATGCTAGTAACATGTTGGTAGCAGAAGGTGTAAGCCCGGAAAAGAGATCTAGGGACTTTGGCTCACCAACCAGACACAGAGGAAGGTTGGCGTTTAGACTTCTATCACCCCAAAGGCAGAAGGTAGTGAAAAGGGACAGTAGTAGGAGCCTTTGGACTCCTGACAGAGGCAATATTGATGGTGTACCTTATACGAATAGAAGTGCTGTTATTACTGACATGACTAAAAGTGCTCGAATAACTGACAACGGTAACACTGCTTTTATTACTGAGATGACTAAAACTCCTGTTATGACATCCACTTGGACACCAAATGGCAAGAGCACTAATTTGGGTGCTACTCACTTGGAACTGCTGAAGGACTTGGAAGTCAACCTGCGGAGCAACGATGGACTTGGTAAGGACACAAACAGTGATGTTGTAATAAGTGACGATGAAATGGTACCATCTTTGCTGAGTACACCTGGAAAAAATGTAATGGACCCTGTGTCTACACCCACTAAAACATTCAACATATACGATAGCCTAGATTCTATGGATGAAATGGTATCGAGATTACCAAGCCCTATTACATCCATCAGTGTTGAAGGTAGTGCTACAGTAATGAGTCTAGGTGTGGATAACAGTACTACTAAGGGTTCTACTACGAATAGTATTCACACCAATAGTACCCATGACAGTAATACTGTTCGTATCCCTGCCAGTACTACCACCAATACTAGTACCCCTTCCACTACTATCACTAATACCACAACCTTAACTACTGGCCCCGGTAAAGTCCACACTGATAATGGTACTGGAATAAACCTGGGGGATATATCAGTGGGCGAAGTACTGATGCAATACTATACACCAGATAGAAGACGGGATGCTATTGATACGGGATCGCCCTGGAGGTTACCCAGCAGTGTAGACAGTCTATCGCCCTGGAGGTTACCCAGCAGTGTGGATACTGGACACAGTAACATGAAAGTAGTGGTACGAGTGAGGCCGATAGACACCGGTGTAATACCCGCCATAAAGATAGTGGATAACGTAGTAGAACTACACAAACCGGGGAATTCCAAAAGTGTACTGGGGTCACAGAAACCAAAAGTGTATAGATATGCATTCGATGGCGTGTTTGATGCGGGAGCTACACAGGAACAAGTTTTCGAGGCTACGTCTAAGGAACTGGTGTCCAAGGCATTCGAAGGTATTAACGGCACGGTATTTGCATATGGGTGTACAAGTGCCGGGAAAACATATACCATAGTGGGAGATGACCGAGTGGATGGTATAGTACAAATGACGCTGCATCACATGTACCAATACAAGCAGGATGTACCAGAGACCCTGATGACATTCTCCTTTATGGAGGTATATAACGAATCCGTGTTTGACCTCTTGGCACCGGTACAGAAACCACTGGACATACAGGAAAACAACGGTAAAGTCAAAGTGGCGCTGCTGACGTCGGCACCAGTGGATGACCTAGAAACTGCTCTGGGCCTGCTGGCAAAAGGCATCAAGGCACGCAAAAGAGCATTGACCGATGCAAATAGACACTCAAGCAGGTCACATGCAATCATACAAATAGGTGTACAAACGGGGGCTAAAAAGGCGCGAATCACATTTGTTGATCTGGCAGGGTCAGAACGTAGTGGTACCACAGAAGTCAATGGAGAACGGGCTAAGGAGAGTGGATACATCAACCAGTCACTATTGGCGTTGGCCAACTGTATCAGTGCGTTGTCGGATGGGTCCAGCAGCAGGATTAAAGTGAAGTACCGTGACAGCAAGTTGACGCTGATACTCAAGAACGTGCTCTTCAGTAACGCCGCCGTGGTGATGATAGCAGCTATACACCCAGGAACGCAGTTTATACATGAAACCAACAATAGTCTCATGTATGCACGACGCGCCAAGGATATTAGGGTAGCTTATGACCTGGAAGATTGTACCCCGTGTAGCTACGACTACGAAGCAGCACTGAAGGAAGCATACAACACACTTGTGCTAGTTGGCCAAGCACTATCGGATGAGACCAGGCACACGGTGGAAGAATCACTAAAGACGAAATCTTACTTGGGTTACCAGTTCTTGCTGAACCTGCTAAACGCGCGGTTGGCGTTACCAGACAACAGATTGTAACAATGCATAAACAATGAAGAAGCAGCAGGTACCTATAGAATCTATCTCCTTGGATAAATTGAATGAGGATATCATTGACGGTAAAAATAAACATGGTAGATTCCATCTACGCGCAGCGACCATCGAGAAATGTGGTACTTTTGCCAACGGACGCATACTCGCGGCAATTAAGCAGGTAACACATTATACAATTGACCTAATACTGCCCAGAGATGGACAGAAGTGTTGCGACAGCGCATTGATGCAGTGAATAGAGGAGAGCAGTTTACACACCTGGATTCTTTGACTACATCGGTAGGTCCCACGCAGTATATGGTCGTGATATACTACCTGCAGCACTACCATGTACCTGAAGACCTGCCGAAGCACATGTATGTTTTAGCTCATGGGTCTCATACGTTAACTAGGGACCAGCCAGAGCCTGCCGTGTCTGAGTTCTCTGACAACGAGTTCGATGATGCAGAAGTTGAGAGTGCCCACCCACAGCAAACATTGGATAGCGACGCTGTCATAGCCGGGATGGCTAAGGAAACGGTGGTACCGGAGCAGAAAACCAATGGGCAACCGGAGGAGACTACCGACACGGATGATGACCTGAGTATATCCGATATTAGTGACTTAGATGACAAGGAGCCAGAAACCAAGGACGTTGTTATCGGTATACTGGACAAGGTGTGTTTACTCGGTGCAATATCAAAAGGGGATAGGTCTCGAGACCGAGCAGCAAGAAGACGTCGACACCTATGTGGCGCGTGAAGCTCAAATATGGCATTCTACAGGTGTGTTTTAATAGTTGTGTTGAATTTTAGCACCCCTAGGTCAACGGTGTTGAGGTGCCCTTTGACAACCTGGAAGGCGAGTTCGAGTTCTGAACACCACTTGCAGTGCCAGAGTTTCTACACATTAATATGCAAAACCTAGTAGATATGCACTAGTATAGATATTTACTAATAAGTTGTGGCTATGACCTCATGGATCTATTGTGGTCGCGGGGTTTGAGAGGCAGTCGTCGGTAATGGCGCCTGTGCCGATACCCAACCCCCGAGTCTTCTTTGACATAGCAGTAGGCGGTAGGAATGCCGGGCGCATGGTATTCGAGGTATGTTGCGACTAAAGTAATGCAATATTGTCCACTAAGTGTTATCCATTATTGTGTTCCATTGAGTATGATATACTATTGTGTCTATTAAGTATTATATACTCTGTGGTATCTAATGAGTATTGTCCACTAAGTGTTATCCATAATTGTGTCCATTAAGTGGTTATCTACTATGTGGTATCTAATGGGTATTACTCATTGATTGTTATCTACTAACTGCGTAACTTACGGGCTCTCAGCTATTCATGGACAAACTGCCTTATACCTGCGAGAACTTCCGGGCGCTATGTACAGGTATCCCAAACACAAAATGTCATACATACGCGTTAGGGGAGACTGGGTTGGGTTACTACCTACGTCCCAGATGGTACAAGGACACACCGATACATCGCATAGTAAAGGGTTTTGTAAGTCAAAGGTGATATCACATAAATCGCAATTAGATGTGCCAAGGAGGTAACTTCAATACTGGCAACTCCTATGGAGGGGAGTCCATATACGGCCAGTATATGGCAGATGAGTCGTTTGCATACCTGCACTCCAAGAGGGGTAGGTCGATAGAAACAATGCTTTATCGAAGATAGGTGTTTTGGGAATGGCCAAGACGAGGCACAAACATTCCAATGGATCGCAGTTTTATATTACGTTCAAGCCGTGTTCACATCTAGACAATAAGATGGTAAGTAAACACAGTACTGGCGTTATAAGAAACCTGTTGACACCGGGTATCATCGACATTACAAGCTTGCACACATAACGCCACAGGTTGTGTTTGGACATCTGGAATATGGTGAAGAGGTACTAGACTCAATAGAGGAACAGGGCTCTATGTTAGGGCGACCTAAAAGGCCAGTGAGTATATTCAACTGGTAAGACATTGATATCATAAAACAACACTGTGCAGCGGTGAAATACCATTGGACTGTATATATGACCCGGAAATCAACAATCCAGTGAGGAAGGATGCATCGTTGTATATAGCAAAGAAGGTAGGTGTTGCACGTGGGCTATACACCCGTTCTAGGATATAGAGAAACCGGTGTTTCTAAAAGAGCAATGGGACAAAGAACAGTCATCTAAGCTCATTATGCCCGACGAAGTGTACAAACGTGCTCAATATAATTTCTGATACACATTAGACTGGAGAGTAGCTATCAGAGGTCACACCGAAGTGCCAACTACCCTGAAATACACAGTGAACACGATACATTGACCCGAATTCTTTGACAAAACTTATGATATATTAGCTTAAAGCTGATTAGGCAGTGGAAGGTTGTGTCTTGATACAACAGCGCTTGCTATTCACCAGGAGGCAGCTGCAGTACGGCAGCGAGAAGCGACGATACATAAGATGTGACATCAGACACCCCAAATTGAACCAGAATATTTAGATAAAATATATTCTATAATTATTTGCAATGGAAGGCTATTTGGGTTAACAGTACTTGGTGCATGAGACGTAGCTTGTGGTGAAGAAGGCGGCGAGACTTGAGAGAGTAACAAGTAGCAGTAGTTGTTTTTGTCGTACAAAAATTGTACAAAATGAGTCAGGAGAAGACACAGAATCACGATGTCGCATACTACGCAAAATGTATGTTCGGTGGCATTCTCTCCTGTGGTATCACCCACACCTTGGTGGTACCCCTAGATGTGACCAAGTGCAGAATGCAAACGAACCCAAAGGTCTATAAAGGACTAATTTCAGGAGTTAAAACTATTTACAAGCAAGAAGGTCTCTATGGACTCCTCAGGGGTTGGCAACCAACTGCAATTGGATACTCTCTGCAAGGTCTGGGCAAATTTGGTCTATATGAAGGGTTCAAGGATTTGTATGGAAAGGCCACCGATGTTGAGAGCAATGCGGTTGCAAAGAAGTTCATTTGGCTAGCTGCCAGTGCATCTGCTGAATTCTTCGCCGATATCCTCCTGTGCCCTTGGGAAATGGTCAAGGTCAAGGTACAGACATCGCCACTTTCAGAGAATTGGTCAAACAACCTATTTGTGTCCACAAGGCGTATGTGGGCAGAGAGGGATCACACTAAATTCCCGGTAAGTTTTCAATAGATGTGGAATCCTAGACATGTTTGTCTACGGTAGACTAGTTGGTGTATGTAGCATCTGCTAAACTGATATCCATGCACTCATTATATTGTAGTTCGGAAGTTTGAGGGCTTTATGGAGTCGACAAATTCCCTACACTATGGCTAAATTCTTCTTCTTCGAGTACATCGCGGAATTTACTTACACATACATTGTAAAAAAGGAAAAAAAAGACGCTGATAAGCCTACACAACTGGCTGTATCATTCTCATCAGGTATGTATTTATCAGTTATGATATAAACTTTTATAGGTTACCTTGCCGGTATTATTTGCGCCATCGTCTCGCATCCAGCTGATAACCTAATCTCACAAAAAGGAAAAGCCGTTAATAAGGGCAAGACTGTGAAACAGATAGTAGATGAAATGGGCTATCGCAATCTGTTCACTCGTGGACTGGGCACTAGAATCATTATGATTGGTACACTAACGGGTCTACAGTGGTGGATCTACGATTCTTTCAAGGTAAGTCGACGATAGTATTCTATACAACGTTACTTACAGACGGCCATGGGTATGAACGGGAGTGAGAAAAAAAATTAATGGGTGCTGTTGAGGAATCGTGTGGTATAAAGATCACTAAAAAGTTGGGTAAAAATACACGACACATTAACAAACATATCACTAATTTTGTTTATCTGAAATGTGTGATGCCGATAGTGATGTCAATTTGTTGCAAAGGCCGGTCGCGGCCAAGGGACGCAACACCCTGGCCATCATCGTGATAGGGTATGCCAAATTACCGAATATACAGCCTTCCATTGACGTTGCAGTATGGCAGGGAGTGGCAAGACCTGCTATGTGAAAGCACTGATCGACAGGCTCAAGGCTGATGGCAAAAAGGTCTATTCCATCAACCTGGATCCAGCGGTACGCTCCAGTGGGAAAAATCGATAATACATGACGCAGGTCACTAAAATACCGTATACGGCTAATATTGGTGTGTTCAAAGTAGCTTTAGCTAGGTATATAGCGGCTTATTAGATATCCGGGAATCGATCAAGTACCGCAGTGTGATGAAGAAATACCGACTTGGACCAAATGGAGCTATCATGACATGTCTCAATTTATTTGTCACCAGGTGGGATACAGAATCCACTAGAAGCGTTTAGATCGTGCAGATTCGACAAAGTATTGGAGATACTGGATCGACGGTGCTCCAAGTTGGACTACATTGTCATTGATACTCCCGGACAAATCGAGGTGTTCAACTGGTCTGCAAGCGGGACTGTGATACTAGGTAACAACTAAAATATGATGGATAATAGTGCACCAGAATCGCTGGCATCATCATTCCCGACCACAGTCAACTACGTCATTGACACCTGCAGGTCACAACTGCCAGTGACCTTTATGGCAAACATGGTCTACGCGTGCAGGTGAGTTCGCAGAAGCACTAATCAATGTTCACAGTGTGATGTACAAATCAAGGTTGCCATTTATCGCATGCTTCAACAAAATAGGTAAAATACCGTGGGCACAGATTAATCCGGAACATAGACGTCGATCGACATGAAAAATGCCTGGAGTGGATGGATGACTATAATGCATTCTATGAAGCAGTTATGCAAGATGATTCCTACATGGCGAGGTAATAACTCAATGGCGATTAGGACATACGTTTTGCAGCTTCAGCAGGTCATGCGCATTGATGCTCAACGAGTTCTACGCTGAAATCAAGGTGGGCCGCCAAAGTGTGTACAATATCTGTTCCTAGTGCGACGGAATATCTGCAATGACGGGTGAAGGCTTTGATGAACACATCAAAAAGTTGGAGGAGTGCCGTGAAGAATATAAGGAGTCGTACCTGCCGTGGCTGGAGGAATGCCGACTGAGGCACTGTACAGAGCAGATGAACAAAATGAAACTGGATACCAACTAAGTTATAACGTAATTAATAAAGAATTATATAACGCATTGGATACTAGTTTATCGATGTAAAAGTGGCACCAGATATATCACAGAATGAATGGTCAAAAAAATTAGCGGTCAGAATAAAAGTTATTCCTCCTCAGTTTCGGGGATGCATGGCTCTGCAATGTGCTGGCGAGCTGCAGAGGCCTTGGGCTGCGGTGTAGTGTTGAAAGCCAGACCCGCCTCCGTTTCGGCAGGCTGGAAAACATACACCGCAAAGTCTGACTTCTCAAGCTGGGGACCCACTATACCCGAAAATATCTCAAGTAACCTCAGGTCATCCTCGCCAAAGTGCAATAGCTCATCAGCCTGCTTGTTGATCACCTCAATCACAGCAAGGACACGGTTGCAATCACTGCTCTTGATGGGCACCCAAGCAACATTTCTAATTTCAACACCAGCACGAGAGTCGAATTCCGGGTCGAAACGCTCATCTTCAAAGGCATTCTCAATGACAATGACCTCGCCGTTTTGTACACAAGTGCTGGCACATCCGTGGCTCAGGGGCACAATGACCTGGGAACCGTCATCGGAAGAAATGGACCACAGTTGGTCATGAGAACGATCTACAATGTAAACGGTGCACCTCTCAGCCTGAATCAACTTGCGAGCATGTGTAGTTAAAGCGACCACACACGACTGGATGCCCAATCTGTCAGCAAATAGGGAGTGCATAAGAGTCAAGAGGCCATCGGCCTTGTCGCGAGTTGCATCCAACTGCCTCCAACCGATAGCATTAGATATACACTGCCCCCCGATATCGCAAATCTGTAAAGCAAACGTAACTGTGCTCTCGTCCCAAACAACAGGGATATCGTCCAAGGAGGTGTGATTGGGGTCCGCAGTTGCGGTGTCAACAATAGTCTCGCTGGCCACACCAGACACAGCCACACACGCAGTGGCATCGTCCATAGGAATGCTGTTAGTACCAGAAAACGAGTTGGAAGTACTGATTGATTTGGTTGATGATGCACCAGATGGCACAGCAGTGGTATCCTGGTGATCCTTGGCTTCGTTTGTGGATTCCGATACCGAAGTGGACAGACTGTAATGCATCTGGTAGTCTATAGTTCCTACCCCAGTAATAGGGCAGTTTGCGATTCCAGCCACACCCCATACCAATTTTCGAGAGTCAACCAGAGGACAGACAAGCATATTCTGAGGTTCAACATCAGTGTGTTTGTCAAAAAACCTGTCATACACCGGGTGTGAATCACAACGGTCGATCCTCACAAAGGTGCCAAAGGTGAAGGCATGGTAGTAGGCACCAGCAAGTGGACTGGGGATGCTCTTCTTGTGCAACACACCCTCACGGGCAATGTTGTGCTGTACCCACTCACCAGTCTCCTTGTCAGGGTAGCATATCTCCACCAACTCAGCGTTCAGGTTACTCTTGAGCGCTTTTAGAGTCATCAAAATACACTTTACAGGCAAGCTTTGAGACATTATTGCGTTGGAGAAGCACATCAACACCAGCAGCTGCTCCTTAGTCAGTGCATTCAGGTCGTAGCGCTGGACCAGAGTACTCTCCGCCAACAGCTGGCGCTCGGAAGCAGGGATGTCAGGTGATGCAGTGCCGCGTTCCGAGTGCAACAGGGATAAGGTAGAGGGAGTACGGTTCTCCAGACCCTTACCCAGATTCAATCCCTTTATATCTTCCATTGTTCCCAGTTCCGGTACGATAGCCTCGAATCCCATCTAGTTAGATTGAAAATGTTGGATATAATAAATATCCAACTAGGTGCCCAAGTTCAGAGCTTGTTTGTGTGACGTACGACAAAGGGGAGGTACTGTCCCCGAATAGCCAAATGACTCACAGGTTTAACGATCACTACTTAAAGTATATTCATCCATCTTCGTGGTAAGAAAAAAGTCAAAGTATTGACGCAAATCCACACTAAGGGGTTCACAACACCTTGATGGGTAACGAAGTTACAGCGCCAGTCAACCTGGTATAACCTGCGCTCGATGTTAAGAAAGCAGATAGAACCAATAGGAATGTGCCTATCCACCAGACCTAAGATGGGCCGCTGGGATTCCCGAAACCAGGTCCCTAAAGTGACAGCTCGAGCAGAGGAGAACCACGGGAGAACTTCACCCACTGGGACAAAGGAACTATAGCCCTAGCACAAAAGGATAATTCCACCTATGTTGATAAAAATGTGAAATTCCAGCTGAAACAGGACCAAAAAGCTCCACCGAGTAGGTATGTGTCACCTCAGGAGGCAGAGGAAGCTCGAGGCAATCCAGGCAAACGGCGGTAGCAGTAGCAGGTATATATGTGTTATTTGAACACAAAACACGTTTTGTACTGTAGGAATCGGCATATACCAGAACGTGGCCCTTGAGGCGTAGGGGCCGATTAGTGAGGCAGAGCCCACACCCAGATATCGGCAGGAAAAGAAGAGACTTCAACTCCAAATTAACAGGACGAAATATTGAACGTATGTTTTAATGAATACCATATAGTGCGTCTCATCTGGGTACATCGTGGCGTAGAGTATCCACCACTGTCCTACGCCTTGATGCTCCCAGTGTGTTAGACGCGCCATTGCCCCCGGAAGTATAACAACCCGTTTTATGGAAGTAAAATAGACAGTTAACGTGATCTGCCACGAAAGAATACAAGGGACCGACTAATCACAGGCCAGTGGCAGGCATAAGAGGAAACTTCTCAATTAGACCCCTGGAGGCAGATATATAAGCAGATGTAGCTGCATAATGTAAGAGTGACGGCACGTTGGTGACTATAATGGACCTAGTGTGATCGAAATACTAAAATAGACAATAACACCATATAACCAATGGGTAAACATTAAACTACATTTAATCAGTTGATCCAAAAGTGAACGTGACCCAATATGTGCGTAAAATGGGACGTCACAACGTCGTGAACCATAGCACGTCGAACGAGGTTGTTCTGTAACTTGAATAATTCCTTCGCAGGGGGGCTTGGCCCCTTGCGATGTTGGAACTCCTCACGGAGCTTCTCAATCTGACGTTGGTCCATCATCTGGATAGTTTCATCCAGGCGTTTATGCTGCATTGCATGAATGGGCAGGAAATGACTGTCGTTAGTGCCAACGAGGTTGGGATCCTTGTCATGTTTCCCCGAAAGCTTGCCGGAGTCTGGAGTCTCGGTGAGCTGCCTAACACGTAGGTGGATCCAGTTCTCAAAAGCGATGTAGTCACCCAGGACCCAACGGAAACCCATGGTACGACCAATGTCCATCATGTGACGGACGTTATGAGGCTTCTGTGGGTAGATGGCAGGGATAAGGTTCTTTGTTTTGTACAACGCAGACTGTAGGAGATAGGGGAACTCGGTATAGTAGTAGGTCAGAGAAGGAGGCAGTGTTAGGTGGTGACCGAGATCACGAAGCAGCTTGATCTCGTAGTCTACGTGACCAACTGGCGAGGCACCCTTAACAGATGAGGGACCATCTAGAACAGTACGCTCATACATTAACCAGTCAACCAAAGTATAAGGAGTAGATAAAAACTTTAGGTCTTTACGCTTGCTACCATACAATGGGTCGCCAAAGACCCTCATTATTGGTACACCGGCTAACTTGCCACGGAAACCTCCTGCGTGTAACGTGGAATTATGACCTACCCCCAGGTCTAATTCTGATGCAAGCACAAGTTTGAACAGTTCTGCTAGTTTGTAGTCTTTTTTGGAAACTTTATCAGAGGAGCTGCCCGGCTGGGTGGATATGGTCTCTACCCATTCGTTGATGATGGTACCCGACTGTTTAAAGCCATCTTTGGACGAAGAAGCCGCATGGCACACTTTGATGCCGAGGTCTAGCTCCTTGCGCCATTTATCCAGTTGGCCCAAAGCGTCGTATTCAAGTCGACGTAATAAAAGTTCACGTTGCAGGCTCTTTAGACGCAAGTAGTGGACAAAGTACTTTTCGTTTGTTTGGGTGAAGGAATTTGACACGTCATTTTGCAAATTCGTCTTCACTACCCGACCGTAACCAACTGGCATTGGCATGAACCTGACGGTACGGTGAGCACCAGAGACTTTGGTAGTACCAGAGAAATACCTATCAGTGGAAAATACGCCGTCATACATGGATTCACCACGGAAGTCAATGGCCCCAACGGTAAAGAAGCCTGGGACGTTACAACTGGACCTGAGGGCATCCAAAAGTTCAGTGTCACTTTTAGGCTCCGTGACATAACGAGGTTCGAAGGAGTTATTTTTGAAAGCGCCAAAGTTGATCCTGACTTTGCCAATACGCTCATGCATGGTCTTGTAGGCATCTGGTGGCACTATGTACTGGAGATAGTGCATCAGCGCCTTGTCCAAGTTGCCCCGCACCGGACCCTCCAACAAAGCCAGACACAGGGACTCGGTGACGCGCATGATATATTGGCGGTCGATACCATGCATGATTACGCTGGCCGCAGTGAGGGAACCCGCTGAACTGCCGGCTAGAGGAGTGGTCATGTTGATCACATTCATCTCTGTAAGGTAGTCCGTGAAACCTATAAACATGGAAAACAGGAAACCGCCGGGTGACAGCGATATGCCAACATCCGATTTGATGCTGCCGCGCCTTTTAAACTTTTTTTTCACGGACTTTATGTTGTTGAAAAACTGGTGGAGTCCATGGGCACCAGTGGATGTTACACCCTTGATGTAATTTAGCCTAGAGTAATCATCCAGTAGTTCCTGGACCATGTTGACACATGTGACACTGTTCCCAGTAAACAACTCGATTTGTTGACATGCTTTCTCCAAGTAAACAAAGTCCTCGTTTACATAGCCTTTACCCTTGGATAACAGTTGCTCCACAGCATCAACAACCGCCTGGTATAGGTGATACAGACTGGGAGCCGAGGCAGTGGGATATCTCTTGACCAATTTAGGCGATATGTACTCGATTTTGAAAGCGGAATCATATGCACTGTAGGCGACATGCTTTTCTTTAGCCAGTTCTATATCAGGTTCACCTTTAGATGCCATCTTGGTAACAAAAGCAGTTGGGTCTGGGTCGTCATAAGACACAGTTAGAGATGCCAACTGCTTAAAGTGCTCCATCATTTCACGTAACCTGTAATCATTGAATATCGTGCTGCAAGATATGTCATGTGAGTCGACACCCTGATTTCGGAGGTAGTCACGGAGGGAGCCCTGGTCGAAATAGTGAGCATGCTTGCAAACATCCCGGTTTTCCTTAATGTCCTCAACGTATATCCTGGGACCCCTGAAAACCTCCGAGGGAGAGGGCTCAGAGGTATGACAAACATCTTCATTAAAGAATCCTAAAGTAGAGAAAGTGGCCAACTTCTTATCAATACCCTTGGATAACTCTGAGATTTGGCTGACGTAGTTAGTATTGAAAGCATACTCCTGAGTGGAATGATAAGCCATCTTTAATGGTTGAAATCGTACGGCCAATTTTGCACATACAAAGGATCGATTTTATCAAATCACAACAGACGTATTAACTTGGGCCATATTAACATATAAACGTGCTTAACATCTTGTGGATTCCATAGGTATTCCGCACCGTAATGGGAATCGAATGCAGTTCGGAAGGATATGTGGTCATCGCGCGACGGGGTGTGTTCCAACGTTGTACGGAAAGCAGCGATATAAATGAGACATAAAAAAGGTACAATCATACAAGTAGGTACCGTTATTTGTCATGGGCAACAGAAGGAAAGAAGGTTGCCAGATGCCGAGGTGATCAACAGTCAACGATATGCTATGGAGTACTCTGAGCCAATATGAATTCAAATTGACAATATGCTGTGAATATACTGTTTTAGGTCGCAACAAGCAATAGACCGACGCTTGGCGGCTAAGAAGTGAAGCAGACAGACGGATTCTGAGCAAGAAGCGAAAATGGATGCTTCAACACGGTTGGCATATGCAACATTGGCCGAAGCCACATCGGCAGATAGCCTACTTTGTGGCAACTTTCGGTTCCCAGATTCGAGAGATGTAGTCGTGGTGAGAGGCAAACAACTGGTGCTGTATACACTCCTGTCGACCTCAGACAAGGACTTGGTGCCATATGACCCGCATGATGCACAGAGCTATAGCAGATACAACATAGATGATGGGAAACGGGTATTTGGGAAGCAGGCGGTGGAAGAATCTCTAAGGTTCGTCGCAGAAACCACGCTCATGGATGCTCCGTTGTCAATCCATGTTCTGAGAGACTTGATATTCCACAGCTACAGACGATTGCCCCCAAAGACTACTAGTGAATCTCCCGTAGCTGGTAGTAGCACTGTGGAAACCAGTCAAAGTGTAGAAGGTAATAATACTGTTGAAGGTAATGGAAGTGGAAAAGGTAATAGCACTGATAAGGGTGCTGTGGAATCTAGTCAAAGTGTTGAAGATAATACTCAGGATACTAACAATGGTACTCTGGATGGACCCAGTACTAGTAGTACTCCCAACGACACAGGGCACACTAAAGGGTATACTACTGTGGAGAATAATGGAAGTGGAAAAGGCGGCAGTACTGTGGAAACTAGTCAAAGTGTAGAAGGTAATAGTACTGTTGAAGATAATACTCAGGATACTAGTCAGACTACGAACAATGATACTGTGGATAGTCCCAGTAGTACTCCTACTAACAATGGTAGTCCTACTAACAATGATAGTCCCACTAACAATGGTACTACTACTAAAAGGAAACGACGTAAGACCGGGAAAGGAGGTAAACGTCCTAATTCTGCCAACAAAGATGAAATAAATTCTACAAGTGCTCTATTGCTGGTCTTTGAAAATGGAAGGTTAGTAGTCACAGGGTTTAATCCACTCCTGAATACTTTTGTGACCATATCGTTGCATGTGTTCGATAGACGATTTGATCCAAGGGATGATGGAATGTATGACTCTTTGCCACTACCGGAGAAGCAACGCATCACCGTGATCAAGCAAACACATGTATCTGTGTGCCGGGTACATAAATGGTTATCGGTAGCGCATCGAGTGAAAGGCAAACAACGATGGGCTATATATATACAGAGGCACATGATTGCATTGTGCCATGATGAACGCTTGATATATCTAGTGCCGCTAGTGTCAGAGTTCAAGAGGCCTGCTGGAGCTGAGGTATACAGAGCTGACCCATTTTGGGAACGCCAGGAGAATGGAATTAGGCCAGCAGAAACTGATCATCATAGTATGATCACGGTACCGTGGATGAGGGTGGGTAACATTAATGAAGTAAATATTGACCTAAAATTTGGATTCTGTGATGAAAGATATTTCCTAAGAGGACTAGACTTTCTGTCAGATGATAGCATGTGTATATTGGGACTATTGATGGCGACGAAACCCGAGACTGTGGGAATGCATGCCATGGATGGACCAGATTACACAATTGGTGGTATGACCTATGTAGCGGCGGCTGTCAACTCTAGAACACGCACTTTCAGTGTAGTAGACCGAGTGGACAAACTCCCAATCGATACCATCTCAATCACTGGGGTCCCGCCACATCTACAAGGTGGACCCAGCTTTGTATTAACAAGCTCGGATTTTGTCATTTTTACAAGGTTGATGTCACCAGTATTGAACTGGCAGTTTGTGTCGCCTCTTGGGGTACTCAATACGCGGTTTGCTGCTAAGCCTGATGTGGGTTACAAAAACGTATTCATCAATGCTATGAAGCTGAATTTGGACCTGAAAGATTATGTACTCGATACGATAGGGCACTGGTTTATTTTGGTACCACATAGCAGAGGATTGGTCTATATGGGTAAACCTGCATGTGACCATAATGGTACGTTGCAAGACATCTTGTGGGTAAAAGCAGGAGAAATCGATTTCGAAGTCACTGCATTTCAACTTACAATGATTGACGGTAACGTAGAGTTTGTGGCAACCGGAAGTGGATTCGCTATTGCACGTTTTCTAGTCAATGTACCATATGGATTCAAGGAGTTTGATTCCAGGGGTAGGAGAGTGAACCTTAATGTAGAAACTAGTGGTCAAAATGGTCAGCCCGATGTCAATAATGCTATAAAGGAACACTCGGATAGTATTGATAAGAACCATGTAGAACAAAGTGACGCTACAAAGGAACACTCGGATAGTATTGATAAGAACCATGTAGAACAAAGTGACGCTACAAAAGAACACTCAGATGTTACTGGTGACACCACCGAGGAGTTACAGGAAGTTGACATCCATGAAATACCTACAACTGTTTGTTTTGACATTCCGACCTTGAGTAAATTCCTTAGGGGCTATCTTGGTGAAGGTTCACTAGAAAAACTATGTTCGGTTTCCAACCATGGAGCTGTTAGAGATTCTAAAAACGTGACGCTGCCAGAATTGTGGCAAGTGGGCTGTTTACGACCAACTAAGGGTGATGAAACACAGTCAACAAAGGAACGTATCATAACAAAGTACAAACCACAAAGACGACCTTGGGCTGTTAATGACCGTCAGGTAGTTGAAATGGCCACATTAGATTACGTGTGGCCAAAACAGCAGTCAATAGTTGGGCTATCTGATGATAGCAAGTTGGTTGTACTCATGGAAAAGTACCCACTACAAAATGTTATATCTGTTCCACTGCAAAGCGGCTCCCGTTTGGTGCCATTGGTGAATAATGGTACTGACAGTGTGGGTACCAAAATGCTGGTCACGTGGAAGGGATCTACGGCCACAGTTGATGTGGATGAGAAGCTCTTGGACATAAAGAGCAAACGCACCTTGGATCGTAGGACACAAATTCAACCCGAAGGTGCAGCTAGGACTATAGAGGTCACTGTGGAAACAGAGGAAGAGACTTTGACATACGGTACAGTATTGGATAACAAGTATGCGGTTCAAGTTACAGCAACCAAGGCAGTGTTTATCGACTTGGTTGAAAACAAAAGAGTGGCTGAAACTGACCTAACGAAATTCGATGACTTTGGGAGCAAAGTATGTGTAGTTGAAATTGTTGACACAGGTCTAGTCTGTTTGTTTGCTAGTGGTATTGCCCTGGTATTGGTAGTATCGGAATCTGCCGGGGGACCCACTTTAGCCATTACCAAAAAAATAGGTGCTGGAGAAATAAGGCATATCAGCTTGTACAGGCCAAGGAGGTTGAACAATGTATTTGGTAAAATATGTCTCTTGGTGCTAACATCCAAAGATGTGCTCTTTTGTTACCGTATGGACAATTTCATGCGTATATTTGCACTGAGTGGACTTACACAGGTTTATCCCCAGCTGTTTAATGATAAAAGCGCACACTTGTATATAGAAGAGGAGGGGGTACCCTCGGTTGTAGGTGATACCCACGCAGTTGGTAAGCGTGGAAGAGGGTCGAAGCAACCAACAGATAGTGCTGAACCCAAAGAGAAACCCTTCACCAAAACAACAAAGTCCAAGGTTAGGAAGACTGTTTCTGGCAAAGAACCTAGGAAAAGTCGAACACAGGCTGTGGACACGGTCCCAGTTGAGGGTGATATAACATCTGCTTTAACTAGTTCCTCATTCAAAATGCCAGTGCCAGAAAGCATAGATGCTACTATTGGGCGGTGGAAGAAGCTGCGCAAATATGAGCCCAGTTTTGAATATATTATATCCTTGCGAATGCTGGATGTGGCGCCGACGGATGTGGGACCCACAATAGTCATCATGATGACAGGGAGACCATTGCTGATATATCGTTCATACTTGTTGGGCTGTAAAGAATATGTATTCGAGCTGCTGTATCACAAGTTTGTGAATCCTATACCGAGTGCTTTGGTAAATGTCCAATCACAGGGCTCGCCCAAACAACGGTTGTTTATGCGGTTGAAAAATGAACGTAATGTCGGGAATACCTGCATCAGTGAGGCTTTAGTTACACACAATAACTGTGGAAAGTTGGAAATATCCGATGTCAACTGCGCAACAGTGGCATTTCCTCACATCTCACCAGATGATGTTATTTACTACCTGGTTGAACAGCGTAGTGAGATGATCCCGGTAGCCAAACCAGTGGCACAAGAAAGATTGATGTCAAATGCGGAACTGAAATCAGCTGTGGAAGTTATGCAAAAGCGGTGGAATGATTTCAGACCGCCTTGTTTGAGGTTGTCCTCCGTGGCAAACAGGCTGTACATACATGAATACGAACTGGAAAATGTACTAGATATGGAAACAGTACTGGGAGAAGCGGAATCCAGAGTTGTTTCATTATTTAGTATAGTGACTCAAGATGATCTATATAGCCGCTATGTCATTTTTATTACACAACCTGGTACACTGGTGTTGTGTGTCCCTGGGTCGTTGCACCAGGAGACCAATATTAATGGTAAAATCAGCCTGCAAGAAATAGTGGCAGGGTCGGATGAACCTGAATATGTCACCACAAAACGCATGCCGGAAACAACATATAATCCACTCTTTTGTCGATTGCGTTCTGAGGACTCACATGGACTATTGGCTGAACTTAGTTGTGGGAGGGTCAGGGAACACGCCGGTGGCCTCCAGTTTAATACCTATTTCTTGTCTAATATGTACCATCTTGGGAATTTGAGTGCACGGTTCGTAGCCGTATCACACAAAAACTACTATTTGTCCAATGGTGTTATTCGTGCTAATCGCAATGCCACTATTGCCACGCTGACGGCTGGACGTGATATACACGCGGTACAGTGCGGCAAGTTGGTCGCTATTGTGGTTAGGAAGCCTATACCCGCAAAGGAAGAACTGGTGAAAATCCTTAATGAACGTATAGATTTACAACTTCGACAACTGGAGACGGAACAGTTGCCACCTGGGACTAAACCCATAGATATCATTGAGCCTAATAAGCAGATTTGCACCTTGATACAGACATTGGACTTGTTGCCTCAGGAAGCAGATGCTGTGCAACCGTTGTGGCGTGACGTAGTCCTGGTGTTCCACATGGGCAACCTGCATTGGTGGTTTGGCGAATACGAGATAGAGCCTATGGAGGCAGTGTTATCGATGACATTTGGGATCATTGGGAATAAGGAATATCTATTGGTGGGTACGTGCACAAATCTAGGTGAAAATGTGGAGTCTAAAGGTGATGTAGTTGTTATTGACCTCCAGTCTATGTTCCAACGACAGCCTGATCATAGTGAAGTGTTTCCGTGTCAAAACGACTCCAAGGTCAGGCGTTCACCAAATTGTGCTGTGCTAAACCAGTATTGTAAACGTATATTCCCTGGGCCCGTCACTTTTCTGTCGTCGCTGAATACCGACTTCGACCTGATATTCAGGCCTAACTTCAAGTTCAACGAGGACGTTGCCAATGTCGGGAAATCCGAGAATGTTATGATTTATGGAAACGAAGATGGTGGAAGGTGGACTGTAACCCATTTCTCGCCTAATTTCGGACTGTTTGTGCATTCTGTAGGTCCACGTCTATTTGTGCATGAGGTTTCCGGCAAACAGTTTCTACGTGGTGCTTTCGCCGAGGTACCGCTGTGTGTATCAGCGGCGTGTGTCTTTGATAAGTATGTCGTAGCGTGTGACATCAACCAGGGTGTCCATTTCTTTATGTATAGGCACGATGCAGTCAATGACTCACGGACATTATCCAAGATCGGCGCCACCGTAAAGAAAGTGGATCTATCAGTTGTCGCATGTGCTCCGTTAGTGAACAGCGATGCCCTGGGCCTGGTGGTCAGCGACTACTTTGCTAATCTTGTACTTTTTAGGAGTGAAAGCGAACCCGGTGGGCGCGAGACACTTGTAGTCGCTGCAGCATTACGTCCACCGACTCGAGTGACACATTTTTTACGTCGCGAACCAGACTTCAGGCACGTGAGCGTGCCGTCAGGAGTGGTAGGTTGGGAATGATCTATGTTGTTAATATTATACAGATAAGTTTCTGCGCCGACGGGAGTGTGCTACTGGTTGTAATGCCCGAGTCACAGCCATTCCAATTCTTCAAGACCGTCCAAACAACGATGGAGTCTATGATGCGTTTGCCATTGGGAGTGCCTCGTCGCGATTATCCGCTGTTTACGTCTCAAATGTCACAGACACAGCATGTGTGGCCGGATGAGCAATCTGTGCTGTACCTAGACACCTTAAGGTAAGCGGTGGTTAAACACATTTATACGTTACTATAGGCAACTGCCGTTCCAGAGTGCGTCAACGCTGTCGTACTTGGCGTCTAGATTATCGGAAGATGGTGGGCTACTCCCATACCAACTGCTGAACGCCCTGTACAGCAGCCTATTATCACTCTAACACAATGTGTAAATGATTAGATGTGCATTAAGACAATGTGTTTCATTCTATACACACCGAGGGACAGTGCGGCTCGGCCGCGGGGCACTGCGTTTATCACATAAAGTTGTCATCGTCGTCCAGATCGTTGTCGTAATACTCAGTCATGTCCAGACGGTATCGAAGGAAACCGCCTATGCCGCCGAAACCCATCTGGAACTGAGCGCCTTCCTGCGATTTGTTGCTGACGAAGTGCAACGTAGCACCGTAGTTGGAATAGTTCTCAACTATCCACTCAGTCAACAGCTTGCGCTCAACAGTCTCAAGGTCAACATTGTTCTTAGTGTCCTTGAACTCCTCGTCACGGCGCTCGTGCTCGTTATTAAGGAAAATCACCGTGTCCTCGCCAGTGTGAGGGTTGTGGAGAACAACACGGATTGTCTCAAGAGCCTCAAAGACCAACAGGGTCTCGACGGTACCGTTCTCCAAAGCTTCTATAGTCTCCTTGGCACCGAAGATGTATTTACCAGTGTCGGTTGAAATCTCCTCGAAGAAACGAGTGATCAATTTCTTTTCCTGGATGAACTTGACGTTGCTGAGGCACTCAGCAGAGAGCTCAATGGCCTGTTGGAAACCGTTCTCTCCACCGTAAGAAACATCGACGATCTTAAGGACCTTGGCAGCAAGACGTTGGTCAAACATGTCGGAACCCATAAGGTCGTTCTTAAAGTCAGCACTACCAGCAAGGATAAGGCCAGTGACATTCACCTTGTCGTTGGTGATGAACATTAAAACAGCATTTTCAGCCACCTTACGCACATAGTTGTGACGGCGTTCCATACGAAGACGCGCGAAACGTAACGCAGACTGACCACCCCTACCGTGCTTCTTGGGAAGGTCGACACTGAAGGTGTGAAGGATCTCCTTGGAAGAACCTTGAATAGTGCCATAAAGCGCACCATTACCGTCCATCACAATAAAACCAAACTTGTCATCAGACTCAAGCAGTTCCTTAAGTGCCTCCACGTGGAACTTGTTGTCACACAGATAGAGAGATGTATTGATGGGCTTGAAAGGCTCAAAGTCTAAAGAGACCCTCTTTTCCTTTCCATCGTCAGTAATCACAGTTCCACAGTAAAGAACTAGTCCATTTGGTGGCGTGCGGTTGTAGAGTTTCAGTTCTGTAAAGAGTGTGCGACTTCTTGAGCTGGACCTACTTTGCTGGGTCGAGGTAATGGCACCAAGCACGGAGAGACGGTTAACACGAGACTTGATGTTGGACGCAGTACCGTACTCATCAGCAAGCATCTTGTTGATACGCGGAATTTCATCCTTGGGACGGATAATCAAACTGATCATGCTCGTACCATTGCTGAAAGGAAATGAATAATATGCCAAGGCCATGGGTGGAACAGTGAGATATTTGACAACACAACTCTACGTAACAATTAGTGTACATACCCTTTAGCAGCCTCAAGCGACCGGATGAGTTGCTTGATCTTCCATTGCTCGATATTCTGCTCGTTGTCTGCCATGTTGACCAGTGCGTTCCATCCGGTGATATAGGACTGTGCGCATCCGCAAGCCTATTTGGCAACCCACTTAATAAGTGAAAATAACGGGTGTAGTTGTAGAGAACTTTTTTGTGAACTGTTGCTCACGGATGGGCGCGCGCAGAGGAACCACACATACTAGGGCCGTTTAGAGCAGATTTCATGAGACATCCAAATCACTCCAGATGTAAACAAAGGTCAAATATAAGACATAAAATCTGCTGAAGTGGTATATTTGAACCTTTGCGGCTTGGCAAAACTTATCGACAAGGTCGTTTATGTTGCAGCCGCTGGTGTACCGTTGCTCCATAGACACTAATATTACAGCGGGTATATGCAGTCAAATGACCGTTTTGGCCAAACACATAGACGTGGTTCAAAGGAATCTGGGCAAAGGGTATGTACAAGGTTTATTAACAGTTGTTACATAAGGGATACGCCGCTATTACTCCATGAAGGTATAAGCAAACTGGATCGGCTTTGTTGATACGGATCTAGAGTGGAACTGGAGATGTTCTAATAACTATGGATCGTAGAAATTGGCTATAGAATGGCTCTAGCCTTAGCATAATGGTTCCTATACGACCACTGGCACGCGTAGTAACTCAGGTGCTCTGGATCGCGGGCGGCAGCATCATAAAGGCAACGCTACGCGCATATCGAGAGTCTGTAGCACATAACAATGCGCTGGGAAGCTCAGTCTTTCGCAGGCAGATGTCGCCTGAGGAGGCTGCAAAGATATTAGGGTTGAACTCGGCCAAAGGAGTACCGCTGGTCGAAGTAGAACGCGCGCATCAGCGTTTGCGTAATATAAACATGGCATCAAGCACATTCCAGGGTTCGCCATATTTGGTTGAGCGAATTGACGCTGCCCAAACTATCCTAAAGCAACACCTGGAGAAGCCTTGAAAGACAATGAAACTAAGGGGCATAACGAGTTTGTGGAGACTTGTGCATATAGTAGCACCAAGGAAACCATATCTTGCTAATGGAGTCATATCTAGAGTGGCAGAGGAAAGGATCGGAAAACATAATCCATTCCTGTCGCTCCTCAGGATAGGCCAGGTTCCACCTGGGTTGTATCAGTACTGCGATAAACCCAATGGACTAGTAGCACCAATCTATGACAAGGATACTGTGAGATATGCATGTTTGTCTCTGTGTCATCTTGTTAGTTCTGGATTCGGGACGGCATCTACGCATATATATCGGTTGTTGGACATTGTCGAGAACTCCAGGGATGTACTGGTGCAGCTGGATATACGCATCTTGTTGGAAGTACTAAGGGCATGTGAAACCATTTTGTGTTTAGAGTACCCAGCTTTAAGGCGTCGTCATGATGCTGGAATAATCGATGTCACTAATGCAGTAAGGGAGAAATCCAGAGTCTGTGCCAGTTATATTGTTGACCATGTTTCGACCGTGGGTGGACATCTGATACATGAGTTTGCACCCATAGTATACCGAATGGGATACCGAAATAAGGGATTCACAAAAATGCTGATCCGTGAAGTCAACGAGAATGGTCATTTATGCCCTAGTGATTCACTGGTAGGGTCCCTGGAATATTTGGTTCATCAGGAACCTTGTGACCTACATGGATCCTTTGGTGCCATATACCGAATATTGGAGCTGTTATCTCATGAAAATCTATCGTGGAAATGTACCCTGGAGGTCTTGAGCTTTATGGCAAAGCTGAATGTGGTACATCCAATCTTTTTAGATGCAGTGACTTCAGCAATGCTTTGCCAGAACGATAAATTAGGAATCGGGATTATAGGCATGGATACCGTGTCCAGTCGCAATCTGTGTTCTATCATTGGCCATGTAGCCAAGCTGAGTTTGGAACATGCGGATATGCTATGTGAGACTTTCCTCAACCGGTACACATTTAACAAACACGGTGATAAAACCTGCGGTTTGGTAACACGTGACATGAGTAAATGTGGTATAGGTCATTTTTTGGATCTATTAAAAGCGATTGTTGCAAAAGAACCGGAATTAGATGGTCCTGGCAGGTCATGGGCCAAGTACATATTACAACAACGGATTCGATGTCTGGTACACAAAACATCATTACCTGAGTTGCAGGAGCTATTCCATGTACTCAGTATGTTGGATCCTGGTTTATACTATACAATACTGGTCAATGAAAACGATACTAAGGGGCAATTTGGCATTGCAATGACCAGTGTCACTAGTGTTCTTTGGCACAATGCGCCATATATGGGTCCAAAGGCATTGGCTAAAGCTGTGATGTGTTATTGCGTTAGTACGAGACATTGTTGGGATAGTGCACTACGAAATGTCCTATATGGATTAGTCTATATAATGTGCTCCGATGCGCTTGCGATGGTCTCTAAATCCTCGTATATCACAAGCAAGATTCTATCTGAAGCCAATAATACCCAGGGTGATGTACAGGACCTATTACTCTGTCGAGTGGATAGCATTATGCCTTCTATATCCATGATGACCGCGATTACTGCTGGTAGCCAAAGCAAGTTCTTGTATGACCCATCAGTGGGATCAAATTACAAGTATTTGAAACGTGGAGAAAGCCGTCTAGAGGCCAGAAGCAAGGCTGCAGAACGCATGGCATTGGGAGCAGGTGCACGGCGCTCCAGGGGTAAACTGGTTGCGGTAGAAAATACATCGAACGAATTGTCTATCTCAAAACATGTGCTCTCTGATAGGCAATTAGACACAGAGGAATTAGCAATTGCAGCTGCCGGTGAAAGTACCAACACGCTAATGGAGGTACTGCGTATTGTGCACCAAAGTTTGTGTACATACCACCACCTCTTTTGTGTTGGCCTAGATAATCCCTATAGTGAGTGGGGCCTACGTGGTTTGCAAACTGTAGATAGTTTTCTGAAGGTATACAAGTTGTTTTTCCAAATGCATGGTTCCAGGTTCGACTCCTTGGAAAGGGAATGTGCTCTCTATGGTGTGGACGGATCGTACAACTCCAAGGCCCTCAAGGCCCTACGATCATTAGATACTGGATATGTGGATCCACGATTTTTATGTACACCGGAAACACGTGCACTACATGAGGACCAAAACTCGAATCGTCCCATAGTGACAGTACCAGGAGCCAAGTTGCGGAACGTCCATGTTGATGTGATCAAACCCAGAAGGAGCAAAGTGAAGTTGAACTGGGATCATTTTGGCAACCCCGACTCTTTGGGATATATAACACGGCCAAAAATAGGGAAGAAACTAGGTGAAAGCATATGTAGAGAAGTGGATCGGGTTTCCCAACAAGTGGACTATGAGGTACATGGACGCCGTGATGTTGTGGAATGCTACAATGACTATGTGGCTACTCACTTCAAGGGTAAACTTGCATGTTATTCGAATTATGGCGACAAAGCATCTTCACAAGTAAACGTTGGTAAAGGTATCAGTACATCGCGACTACATAAAGAAGTCCAACATGCCGTGGTGGGTACCACCAACCTCAGCGTGATATCAGAGGTAAGATGTGGACCTTACCACATTGACTTAGTTGCTACCCTTGGTACTCAACAAAAAGGGGACTTAAACCCCTGTGCAGAAAATGCACTCTGAACATACAATGTTGCTAATGTCAGTAAAATCGCTAATTTTAAATATTCATTACTTGCGTTTAGTTATTTATGATCGACGTGTGATAAAAGACCAATACACTGTTGTTTGCTATATCTATTGGAGAATGAGGGTCAGGTAGTCCTCAGTTCTTGTTCTCAGATTCGGGGTCATTCTCTGAAGTCTTGTTCTCAGTGCTTTGCTGGTTGCTCTGGTACATCTGCTGGGATACCTTCCATGACAACTCCTGGAGACGTTTGTGGGCATCCTTAAGGCGGTCGATGTCCTCGCTAGACATTTGCTCGCGAAGCTCAGCAAGGTGCTCCTCCAAACCCTTCTTGTCGTCCTCAGAAATCTTGTCCTTGAAGTCACTGAGCTGTTTCTCGACTGAGTAACAAAGGGTCTCTGCTTCGTTGCGTGCGTCAACCATTTGCTTACGCTGCTCGTCGGACTGCTTGAACGCCTCGGCATCCTTGACCATGCGCTCCACTTGCTCGTCGCTAAGACCACCACTGCTCTGGATGGTAATCTCCTGCTTGCGACCGGTTGACTTGTCAACAGCACTGATGTTCATGATACCGTTGGCATCGACATCGAAAGTAACCTCAATCTGGGGGACACCACGGGGTGCAGGGGGAATACCTACAAGCTCGAACTGGCCAAGCAACTGGTTGTCAGCTGCCATACCACGTTCACCCTGGTAGACCTTGATACCGACCTGAGTCTGGTTGTCGGCAGCAGTAGAGAAGATTTGGCTCTTCTTAGTAGGGATAGTAGTGTTGCGGTTGATGAGTCTAGTGAACACACCACCAAGAGTTTCGATACCGAGCGATAGAGGACAAACATCCAAAAGAAGCAAGTCCTTGATTTCACCCTTGAGAACACCGGCCTGGATGGCAGCACCCATGGCCACAGCCTCATCGGGGTTGACAGACTTGGAAGCCTCCTTGCCGAAAATGCGCTGGACAATGTCACCCACACGAGGCATACGGGTCATTCCACCAACAAGAATGATGTCATTCAAGTCCTTGGCAGCTACACCGGCATCCTTGAGACACTTCTCACAAGGTTCAATAGTTCCCTTGAGGAGGTCATCACAGATCTCCTCCAGCTTGGCACGGGTGAGTTTGAACTGCATGTGCTTGGGACCGCTCATGTCTGCCGTGATGAACGGCAAGTTGATCTCGGTCTGAGTCTTGCTAGAGAGCTCAATCTTTGCAGATTCGGCAGCCTCACGGAGCCTCTGGAGAGCCAGCTTGTCGTTGGTAAGGTCAATGCCCTGCTGCTTCTTGAACTCTGCTATAAGGTACTTCAAAATGCGTTGGTCAAAGTCCTCACCACCAAGCGATGTGTTACCGTTGGTTGCCTTGACCTCAAACACACCACCGAGGATTTCCAAGATGGAAATATCGAAGGTACCACCACCCAAATCGTAAACGGCAATGGTCTTTCCATCATTCTTTTCAAGGCCGAAAGCCAAAGCGGCGGCTGTGGGCTCGTTAATGATCCTCAAAACATCGAGACCCGCAATCTTACCCGCATCCTTCGTTGCCTGTCTTTGGGAGTCGTTGAAGTAGGCGGGGACCGTAATTACCGCCTTGGTTACCTTCCTACCGAGGTGAGCCTCAGCTGTTTCCCTCATTTTAGAAAGGATACAAGCGCCAATCTGGCTTGGAGAGTATTGTTTACCTTGTGCTTCGATCCAGGCATCACCATTGGATGCACGCACAATCTTGTATGGCAGAGTCTTTTGCTCCTTCTTGGTAACATCATCGTCGAAGCGACGTCCGATAAAACGCTTGGTGGCAAACACAGTATTCTCTGGGTTAGTTACAGCCTGACGCTTGGCCACAACACCAACAAGACGTTGACCGTCGTCAGTGAAGGCAACCACTGAAGGCGTAGTCCTCATACCCTCAGAGTTCTCAATGACCTTTGGTACTGAACCCTCCATAACGGCAACACAACTGTTGGTGGTACCGAGATCGATACCGACCACATCACCCTGTACCTTTGAGCGTAGAAGGCGTGAAGTAGTAAGTCTACGGTGAGCCAGACCGAGACGGTAGGCCGGCGAGCCTACGGAGAATAACCTGCTGAAGAAGCTCATTGTTGTACTTCCATATATTTTGTAGACTAAACAAGCACTGTGTTTACAGAAATGACAGCTTCCGTAAAGCAGTGCGTAGTTTGTAAGATGATGACGTGTTTCTATGTCTGAAGCGTCGCTGTAACAACAGTTTCGCTCGTGTTTAAGGATTCCACCAACAATGTGGGCCCTTAAAGTGTCAGGGAAAATACACGGGTGTGAATTTAGAAAAAATGTAGGTAGAAGACTGGGCTAGAGAGGATGGAGAGCAAGATTCCATCGACCACATTGTGGGGAAGTCATAATCATTGTCACCTCAGGTGGCAAATATAACTACTTAGAGTAGCCAAATCACGATGAAACCTTGGCGTAGCTGCCGCTTTGGCTACTGATTTGTTGTAGGTGTCTAGGGCATGACAACTGGAAGGTCAACCATCTGGTAGAACTAAGGGTGATGTCAAATAAAACCAAAAGGAATATATATTGTCTATTAGTTTTGGTGTTAAATATTAAACAAGTGGCATTTATAGTTGACAGAAAAGTTGGATAACACTGCTAAGGGCGAATGCTAGTGTCTCTGTGTCATACCGATACACAAAGTGGTTCTAGATGAGTAACACATTAGTGAGAAATATATAATAGTTAATCTATTGTATATGGGAGTTTAAAACTGTAAATACTGTCAATTCACAACAACGTCACCCCAACACACATTAGCAGACATGGCAACATACTGTTGTTCCACGTCACACTTATTTTGTCCGCATATGTTAATTTGTGTGTGTAATTGAATTCGGTATCATTTACCAAGTAGTCGGTTGTCGTTCCTAATCGACGACGGCATTGGCTGCCGATGTTGCTACGCGAAGATGCATAAATTGGCTCGCGTGGCAATATTGGCGCTTACCGCCGTCACTTTGCAGGTGTGTAAACAACAGACAGTAGATGCGCAATTCTGTACGGATGCAGTTTGTCAGCTCTGTTGTAAAGCAACACAGAACGGGTGTGTCAACGCCTTCACGTCACACATAAACGGGACGCTTATGAGCAACAATCTCTACTGCGAGGTGAGTAAAATACTTAAGTCTGTTATCAATAATGTGCAGCAATGCAACTGTGACAACCCTCAAATCGGTAGGAAGGACGTAACAGTGGTGTGTAAAACAGATGCAGGTTGTGGTTGGGTAGGCAGACGATTCAAACGCATTGAATGTAGCTCCTGCGGGGTGATTGAGACTATGCTACAAAGGTAGGCGTGAAATTTGGTATTTAACATTTTGTAGTAACCCCGATCTTCCAGTAGCTGGGTGTGGCCATGCCGTGGTAGACGGGGCCCTGATATACACGAGTTAAAACCTGAAGGCTGTGTTGTGTTACACATTGGACTAGTGTATGGCGTTTGCAAGATCTTGTGGGTTGGATCTAATTTAGCGGGACTAGTACATGGGACCTATTCAGTGGCTGCGAGGGGCATGGCCCCCGAAGCAAGAGGAACAAGAAGTACCTAGTTGTGGTGGATCCATAGTTGTTCACTACAGTAGATACTTGCTTCCTCCACCCTTAGAACCCAGCGAAGAATCATATGATGAGGATGGAGATAATCCTCTGGTAGAAGTTATCTTGGAACCATATGTCCTCTTGTTCTGCTTGTTGCGCAGATTGACTGGGACTAAATTCCTTATGGTACCCATATCAGATGAGCTGTTTGCAGGTGGTCCAATGCCCGCAGCTTTTGTGGAGGATAAGGAGTGCTTCAGTGGTGAACCTCTGCGACAGGAGCAGCTGATGAACTATATCCTTAAAGCAGGAGGGGCTTCAGAGGATGCTCAGCGAGTGTTGAGGAGTGAATTTGCATTGTACGAATCTCAAAACATATCGGAACAACCTGGAGAGATTGTAGAAGATACACGAAGCTACCATAATAGCGGGACCATACTACCAGCATATGTCTACAAACATTTGAGATATGCAATATTGTTCATCATCTGGGTGTACCCTAGAATATCGCAAAATGTGACCAAAAACATTGTGCTCAACTCGACCCCCTGGCCATATGGCTACTATGTGTACCACCGGAGAGCAAGAGAAGTGGCCAGGGAGTGTGCTCAATGTGGTTACTCAAACATTGACTTCACACTCAAGGAACTGGGGTTAATGTTGAAGGAACTGCAACATATGTTGCAGAGTGGTACAACGTCGCTCATTTATAGGTACAGTTTTTAGCTGTTATGCGACAATTTCATAACAGGCCTGGCTATTGGACCGAAGGATTAGTCTTTGCCAACCTTGCAATACTATTTAGCATCCCATGTCATGGTATGTTTTAGATGGTAATTTTGCATTTGATACAGGTATCGAGGAGTTGCTAACTTTCCATCGTGAATTCTACGATCTGAAGGCCTACTGTGCGTCAATGGTACGCACCTACAATGTGGCTGACCTGCAACCACCTTTCCTCTCAGGTAATACGTTTCCCGTCAGTTACTTTGTACAAGAGTCTCCCGCACCGATGGCATTTCTATCGTCCGTATGGGAGAAAATCGCAAACCTACCTCCTTTAAATCTATTGCACTGATAAGCAATGTTACGGTGTACACTAGTGTACTATAAAGATTGTCAAAGCAGATGCATTCTGAACAACCCTTGAAGCACTATAGACACTTTTATAAATAGTGTAATCTAATAAGTTATGTACGAAACAAAAGCATTAGTATAGTTTTTAGTGGCTTTGCAATTCGAAAGACCGATAAGTTGCGATGTTAAACGCAGACAAGTGCTGCTCTGTATTCACCCTGAGAAACTGTACAGGGGTAGCGGTTCAATCTCCGTAGCACGACCAAGTGGCAATAACACAACTACTAGCCGTGATATCACCTAAACAAGTCAGGGCGGTAGCCGTAACGACGCAACCAGCCCTCTCGTGCCACCTGTTGGAAGGCCATCTTCGACATCCGGGTCAACCTAAAGACGCCGTGACCATACCCGCCAAAAATACAACGCATACGGATACGATATAATCCAACCTTGTTGTCCAGTGGAATGTGACCCTTTAGGCCCATGTTGCGGTAAACCACCTTGTAAACACGCGTGTTGACCTCCGACTCACGGAATAAACGACGCGACAGAGCGTCACGCTGAACCCAGTTTTTAAAGGATGGAAACCCAAAAGGTGGGTCCAAAATTATAGGCCCTGGGTTACGCGCCGCCATAGCTTTAGGCCATTGGTACGGGGCACGTCTGAATACAAGGTGTGCGGTGACTCAGAAGTCACATATACTCCGGCTTTATTGCGATATACTTGATTTTCTTGTTGTCCTTCTCTTCGCAACTCATTGTGCAGCGCTTTTGTATCACGCTCTGTATCAGGCGGAAGTCCTCATTCTTGGCAGTGATGTTGAAATGAGCAAGCACACCCTGTAAAGTTTGTCCCAACCTTACAACACAAACGTACCTTAACAGGCACTTTGCCGTTATTTTGACGCAAATATGCCATAACACGGTCCTCGATGTTCTGGCTCTTGCCACCATCTGTCTTAGTTTTCTTAGACGGCTGTGAATCCGATGACTCCTGGCTCCGTTGCTGCTTTCCTGGTGCTGACACTTGAGATCCTTCCTCATCGTCAGAGTATTCCTGTAGTTCCTCGTCGACCTCACGCTCAACCTGCTGCTGTAACAGGTTCTGCATTTTCTGCATATGGAATATATGGCATGACCAGAAGCACTCACATGGCCATAGAGGGTTAGGTGTGGTTGGTTCAGAGGATCATCATCATGTTCGTCGGGTTCCTCCTGAGGGTATAATTCTTCGTCGTCACTCGGAGCACCGTCGTAGTCCCACTGGATTTGGGCTACCTTGGTCCGGGCAGTTGTGGGTCTGGGTGAGATATCGTTGTTAGGTTTGGGGTCCTCTGCGCCAACTAGATCCTCCGACTTTGTTATACGTTTAAGGCGCTCGTCCAAAATAGTGTCTTTCTGCTGGAGGTCAGGAAATGAAATGTACGTAACGTACCGATGCGGCACGAGGCTCCGGTATAGATTTGCCAGTTTTGGGCGCTGTGATTGGATCCATCATTATGTAATGGGATACTGGTACCACCATCATACTGTTATCACTCTGTAAATGACAATATAATGTTTTGTTTTGGCGTGATACCTTGTTATCTATGAGCATGAAGTAGCAGTCTGTGTCGACATTCCCGGGTCTGACTTTGAAATCACGCGTTTCTGGCTGATCCTGGCGACCGATGCCCGAACCGTGCCAACATTCTACATTAGATTCCACTTTTGCAGAAACATTTTTGTCCTGAGCCACGTGTTATGATGGCACACATTGAGCTTACCTTTAAAACAGGTTCCAGAGAGTTCAAGGTAAAATGTCGCATGAGCTCAGACATACAAACAACTCCTACTTCAAAGTGCTCGGGAACATTTAGCCTCAATTTAGTAGTGAATCCTTGTTCTTCCGGGGAAGGCTCCGGCGCCTTGGGTGGCTAAAGCGTAATTTTATGCTATAGACACAATATAAACATACCTCTGTAGGTACTATGCCTCTCTGAGTGGCCACAGGCGCCTTCTGGCCTTGAAGGTGTGCCTCCTGACGCTGAGGAGCAGGGACGCCTCCATAGCCATTGACACCTCCCAAGAGATTATGCATTGGAATCTATTGGGTCCTAGAGGGAGATCGTACAAATGATACACGAATTTGTATCGATTCACCTGGACGGAAATTGTAATTGGTTACAACGGCGGCGTTGGAGTGAGGCTAAAGCGCTACAAAATTGTAGATAGCATTCTATTATTCGAAATAAAATACATTTTTATCGCAAACATATAAAACATCTATGTTACAATTGATGTGTAAGGATCTTTATGCCTTGTTATAAATTCTGTTGTTACAAATCGCAACATCTGTCATGGTTGGTGAGGCACAAAAACACGTCAAATATTGGTATCCAATTGATATGTGTCTAGATTCGTAGTCAAACTAGTGGCTAAATTCGATATCAACGTCTAATGGGAGTGAAACAAGGAAGTAACAAGAATAAGGCCAAGGATATTGTCAATGAGAGCTTGAAGGCTGGCGTTGACGAGGCCAACAAGGGTGCTATGAAGAAGTATTTTTGGCAAGATAGTACAAACAGAAGGCTTTTGAGGGGTGTCCAAGCTAACATTAGTGGCAAAGAATCTTCTGCTTTTCAGGACAGGGTCACAAACAGCGGTAATAGCTCCGACATATACACCATCCGTACAACCAAACACAAGACCATATCGTATGAAACATATTGTAGGCAAAAACGGGTGCTCTAGCTATTCTAGTTGCATAGAAGATTTTGGTATCTCTGTGTGGTAGCTAATACTACATACATCAACAGAGTTATCTAATCAATGTACTCGAATAAAATTGTTGACTGGCCATCCATTGTGTGAGAATTAGTTTCACGTAAAACTGAAATAATAGTACCGTGCAAGGCTTCTGTTGTAGATACAAAGCAGGTAGTATCCTGCGATTCCACTACTGGTGACGTACGAGATTGTCCCTGTTAATAATGACATTTGCATTTAATATTCTAGAAGTCTAAGTAATATTTACCATCATAAACCAATAATATTTTGAATAACGATATTAAACTGCATTCTGGTTACTAGTCCGTAGCGGGCTCTGTAGTGAGATTCTTTTTTATGGCCTTGGATTCCCCTTTGAATTGTTTGATGATACCACCAAAAAGACCAAGTCTATAGGCTAGGAAGAGAAATGGCACAAGGAGAACGAATTGTAAAACATGAAGGAATGTCGAACCTTCCTGTGTCATATCTTTTCCGGTATCAATCATTTCAAATATAACCAAAATCACAAAGCATAAGATGATAAGGATTCCCAGGGTTCCAAACGCAATTTCTGCTTTAGTAAAGTGATCTCCAAAGAAACCCATATAACATGATAGTGAGAGTAGGGGAATCAGTAAAACGAAACAAATTGGTGGGCAGCTGAAGAATAATTTTTCTAGGAAAGTCTCTACTGTTGTTAAATCGGGATTAGATAGGTACGAGGACCCAAATGCAAAAAGGAGTAATATTGTTATTATTAATAGTAGACATATCAATACTGACACGGCGAGTACAATATAAGCCACCTGGCAAGTGCTAAATGGTCTTTTGAACTGACACTGACGGTGTACAGAGACCATGAAACCAATGTATATAATAAAACAAATAAATATGAAAGTATTGTATGCATTGCTAGCCATCGCTACTCTTCTATTGTTATATTCCTTTTTTGATGACTCTCTATAAAAGCTCCACAGGATATTACCGTTAAGACGAGCAAACCAAAATGCCAGCAAAAAACTCAGGAAACCGCAAAATAACAACATACCAAGCGATAGGCATATCTTCTGGCAAAGTCGAATTCCTCCTTTCGAATGCCATAAGTAACATCCGCAAATGCCAAATGCGAGTAAAAAGATGCAGCCCAAAACATTTAATATGTGAACAGCCGCCGTAGCATGGGAATCCTTTTCCAGATTTTCAACTACGGATAAAACTACGGATATTAGAAAACATATCAAGACCAAAACGCCAAATATGATGAAGATGATTTCACCAACGGTGAGTTTACCAACCTTCTCTCGAAGGAATGGTGTTGGTGTGACCGAATTACTCAGTTTTCCTTCACACCCTACATCCTCCATTATGACAATATCCTAATCATAATCCATGACCATAAGGTCAGTTAGTACTATTACCAAAATATTGGATAATGTTGTGGAACTTAGTGTGCCATATTTGTTAATGTGACCTGTTATCCTCTTAACCTAGACAACCTTCTATACCTCTCTCTGTAATGCTACCAATGTTGATGAAGATTGGAGCGCATCTGATTCCAACATAAGTTGTGAAAAATGACTGACAAACTCAATTATTATGGGATATAAGTCTTATTACCCGTAGTAGTGATACCAATATACCATATTTAAGTGTATGGTTTGATAGAGCAAAATTAGGCGAATGATTGTTCGATGTGCTCTCACTACCCGTCTCTATGGTATCCAGATATCGAATATCGGTGAATAGAACCTGGAGATTACTTAATGCCAGAGAATACATAGTACTGCCCCCACATGCTTAACACTGGTTTTTGGTACCGCTCTTACAGATGACCAGAAATATTGTGGACTTGTACATGGTTTGTCAGTCCAAAGTATGGTAGCTAACGTCACGTCCGTCTGATTGTCACTTCCCTTGTTTCACCGTAATTTACATCATGTCATACGAGAATTGAAAACAAATTATGTTACAAAACAGGAAACGGTCAATATTGCAGATGTATCTGTGAATTAATCACGCTGATGATGCAGTGAACGTTATGATATATGGTTCATGTTTCCAGGACGTTCATGCCTACAATATTTTTCCTACCAGCATGTATAATTGCACAATCTCAAGAATGTAGTATAATCATCGTACCTTTCACAATGATACATAACCACCGGTTGTATTGATCCATTTCGTCTTACAAGAACATCCATCTTTGTGATCACTGTATCATACAAAATATGTGATTTGATCTATCACACAACGTTGGGGATTGACAAATTTTGTTATAACACGATCAACCACTCTATTGAGAATAGAAGTAGCTAATCTGAACTTCATTGTTTTCGATACTGTAATAATTATTGAATAAATGGTATTGGAGAAACCTAAATAACAGCTTTGAAATACGCAGCTTTCCAGAGAAATCTTTTGAAACAGGTGCAATTTAGTATTTAATATAACTTTATCATTTTTTTATGATGAATAAAATATTTATAAATAATTCCTATAGCGCGCATCAGCCAAATTTTCTGCGCTAGCAGCAATCATACTCACTACAATACCGTAACAAAAAAAATTTTAATCGCGTATTTTTAGAGTTACGTATAATAGTTCTCATGGTTCGCGCTTTCAAACATCAGCTCAAAATGACATTTATTGGCTCTTTAGGTGGCAGGATGCTACGCTTTGTGGCCATGATAATATTTGTCACTCCAATATGTGGTATCAAGCTGGATGTTTGTTCCCCTGTGTTGCCAGCATCGATTGATGTTTTAAATGGTACTTTCAATGAAGGCGGTGTTTATACATTAATTCGTCCCAATACTACCGAGATAACCCATATCACGTGTCGTGGCTACTTACTGGATGCACCAATGACCCGAATGAATGAAGTAAAAGAAATGTTTGTGCAGAAATACGTCAGAGAGGGCGAGTCAATAATCAATATTACTTATATTATTAACGTGAAACACCATAGTGCAATATATAAATTTTATAAATGTTATGGTCCATCCTTTAGGGCTTCTTCCCTTGAAGAAAAACGAAGGTTTGTAGGTGGGCCTATAGCAGTGTCGTACGACATGAACAGTTCGTCCATACACCCTATAGTATTCAAAAATATCTTGAGGGGAAAATTTAACGGGGTTTCGATGTCCGTCAATGCAGACCGCTATAATAAACGGGATCGGTTTTGTCCAACTGTGCTTCATTTTTCTACCGATAATTTCCTTTTATCTCCTCTTACATTGGTCCATAAATCTACAGAACCAGAAAATATTCCTACAACACTAAGTTCCCATGCCAACCTCATTCGTATTTCTGATGATGATGATGAAATCGTTATGTACATCAACGGGCACAAGAAAGAACATAAAGTTCGTCTGCCAACATTTGATATTGGTATCTTTACACCACGGTGCATGATGGAGTTTTCATATGGATTTAGGAAAATGAAACCTCGCCTTAGCAGTTCTTCTCGCCTTACCCTCAATATAGACATTTCTAAGCCCGATAATGAAATGCCAGATGTAGTTATTTTGAACAACCTTAAAGTGGGTGATTGGCTCTATACCCAATATAGCCTGGTGGTCTTAAGGTATTGGGATTATATACGTATGTCCGTCATAAATTCGGAATATAGCTGTGTTATATATAGACCACAGTATAGAGAGATGTTGAGCCATGTAGAAGTATTTAGAAACCTTAAAGGTGGCATTGAATACGTGGTGGTCAATATCAATGTGGCGCAGGGATATGATAAATCACCAAAAATCTTTAAAGCTAAGATGAAGATTTACAAACGCATATGCAACGGTAATGAGTGTTCTTACGATGATCTGAGCAATTACTGGCTGGATCCTTACCAAGCAATCCTCGACAATGCCCCTAAAGATCTACGTTTCGTTGCTCCAGGTGGATCTGATATTATTGCAGAGCAGTCTTTTAGTTAGCAACAGTGCATACGTCAGTTGACTGAAAACCATTGATAACAATGAACCATGCAACTGTTGTGGTATTCGGTGATGTATTACCTTCTATTGCAAACGTGTGAATTTTAAACCTGTTAACACGTAATCTATGTGCAATAGCTAAGAGTGATAATAATGATTGCGATCAATATTGAATATCCAAAGATAAAAACAAAACTGTGCAACAAATTCTTCTATGATATAAAAATCTGTTTCTCATCAATCTATAAGAAGGATTAATCAAGTATTCTACGTTAATCAAGAACATAGAACAAAAATATCTCATTTAATTTCAGACACCTTCTAGTATCATTCTGTGAAATGTATGGGGTATATGTCCCGATAAACCCCAGATGTGACTTAATTACCTATGAGCATACATAAACATGATAAAGGTTTATGAGTGAGCTATTCTGTGGTTTGTAAGCACTGTAGCGGTTTACACTGCTCAATTGAGTTTTAACGGTGCCTATAAGTTTTCTGCCAATTTATTATGTAACTTATTCAGATAAATTTATTGTAAACATCTTGTTAGTACAATAGATGGGTATGTCACTAGAGAAACATCGTGTTATGATGCGTAGAAAGGTCTTTTAATATGCAAGTAAAAACAACATGCTGAGGTTCACGATTGGACTTTGATAAACGATCCATTGGTATTTGCACCTCTAAACGATAACTAATATGGTAATGATTCGTGGTTTCACTTGGCTCTTGCGGTTGCATCCGATCATCAATTTTATTTAACTCATCTAATCATTTCTTGTATGTATACAACAAAATTCTTTTATTGCCATCCCTGGATACTATTACATGTAGTTGGGTAGATATTAGATGAAGAGTAACAACTATTGATGTCTGCTTATTCAATAAGTTAATAATTTATATATTGGCGTCAAAGTGGTAGATGTTACCGTTTTCCACTACGCCCCCATAACATGAAACCGCCAATCGAACTGAATTTTGTTTGTTGCGACAATTTAGTACCTCTAATGCATAACGTTCACTGCACAGTCATCGTCACATCCTTCATCTACGCCAGCGTCGAGTTTCAGTGTTAATATAATTATAAGGTGCTTAATATGTTTGACAATGTAAAAGGAGAATTAGGAAGACGTGTATTTCACTATATGACTTAGATCCTCACCCTATGATGTTCAACACAATTGGTGATTACGTAGATCGCATTATAATCATACGTTTCGATATGATTTATTTTTTAATAGTTGTAGCTACTTCATGCAACTGGGGAAATATACAATACGGTCATATGATTACTCAATTGTTTGAAGTTAGCTCTACATAAAGTATGCACAATCAAAACAACAGTTATTGACGCCTTCAGTGCACCTGTAATCAGTATTACTATGATGTTTAGTTCCCAATATCAGCCTATGGGGTGTAGGGGAAATTGTAGCATCACAGTTTCTTCAGATATTCTACATACTCCAGATTTATACTCCATTTATATCTGCTACCTATTCACCCATAAGTTGCGAGAATAAACCATAATCATGTAACGTTGACGGTTACCTACATTGTGCGTATTATCTTAATTTTCATCACATTTACAGAACGCAGATTCTCCATTGCACTCTCGAAGAGCATGAAACAGCCTCGATGTGGTTCAAAATATGAAAATCGAGATTTGATTTTTCACTACTAAATACCCCACATCTTTTCATAAGGTGAAACAAAAATTGTAGAGTCACGCTCTAAAGAATCTATATACATACTATTTGCACATTACATATGGGCACAGAAGCATGTGAAAGTCATATATACTACTGATTACATCCACAAGATTACTACATCATGTTCATGCGTAGTATGAAGTGGGTTCTGGCACCACGTGGCTCTTTCCTGAGTTGAGGAAGCTAGAGAACTCCTCGTAAATTGATGGCTGGAGCTTAACTTGCCTCCAGAGGTCAGGAGTGAGGTAGCCGTAGGTGGCGGACAGAGCGGCAAAGACAGCCTTTAGGAAGTTGCCCCTGGTCTTGGTAGATCCAGATGAGCAGGAGAAGCAATCCTTGATACCAGCGAATGCGAGCAGCTTCTTGGTGGTGGGTGCACCGACGATTTGTGTACCCCTTGGGGCAGGGACCAGCCTCGCCCTAACACTACCACACTTACCGGAAACCTTCATTGGCACAGTGTGTGGCTCACCAATCATGTTACCCCAGTATCCACGCCTAACGGGGATAAGGGAAAGCTTGGCAGAAATGATAGCACCGCGAATGGCAGTAGCAACTTCCTTGGCGCACTTGGTGCCCAATCCACAGTGTCCGTCGAAGTCACCGATGGCGACGAATACCTTGAACCTGGTACGCTGACCGGCATTGGTTTGTTTCTGAACGGGTACTATCTTAACGACGTCGTCTGCGAGCTTCTTGTCAGTCATAGTGGGCTGGAAGAAGTAGTCAACGATCTGGTACTCCTTGATCGGAATGGAGTGCAAGTAGATCTGCTCAATGGACTGGATGAGACCTGCAGCAACGAGTCTGCCCAGTTTGGTAACTGGGACCCAGCTCTTGAGGTCATCCTCACTTCCACCACGTCCCCTGAGGCTGTATTAGCCACGGTATCAAAAACACAGCATCGCACGCACATACACGCATTATACCACATATGATATACTACATACACAAAGAACCAATTAGTCCAAAGTAACATACCTGGAGGATGCGCGCCTACCACCGCGTCCACGGCCGAAACCCGAGCCAAAGCCGCCACGTTCTGCACACATATGTGGAGAATCAAATGTAAAACTATCTTACCCGCCATGTTTGAAGTAATTACAGCGAACCGTTGGTCGATGTCTTGCTGATGAGTTTGTTTCTTGCGGTATGTTACCCACAACAGCTAGGCTTATAAGATCCGCCCTTTTTGATGAGATCGGCGAATTGCGAGCCCAGGCTGAATATAAATCTTGAGATAAGTGGCCACCGTTCCGTTGCTTTACTGTAGAAATCACTCCACAGACGGCATATGGGGTCGCCCGGCTGGGATCGGTCTACCCTCATTCCGTCTTCATAGATTCGTTTTAGCATGATGAAGAACAATATTAGAAGTCTTTTACCTTTTATATTCATCTGTGATCATGACCCGTGTATCTGATGCCATGATTATGAATTCCGAGTCCTGTGTGTTCCGCTAACTCCATTCGGTCATAAGTACATGATATGGCCTACAACAATCATATGTGACCCACGATTTGACAATATACATCACTGAAAGGTGAAAATGTCACATTTTACGCAAATATAGGCGTCTATTCATCGGATAGTACCCGTAGACTGACTGTCCTCATAGATACGCTATTTAACTCCACCAGAAAACGTTTCACACCCATTCATCGTAATAAATAGATACATTTGTGATACTAGAGCACCGATAATGACACTTAGTCACTGAAACCGGTCATTATAGGCCCCTATGCGCGTGTCTGTTTGTGCAACACATCCCCTCAAGGAAGGTATGCCGAACCGTTCACCAGTCACAGTACTAATGCCATTTTGACTATAAAATGCTAAAATGGCTTCACATTTTTATAACACTGTATATTTTAGATGGTTTCACATCGCTAGTTAAGGGGTCATACCCCGGGAGCGTGGTCCCTGAAAAGGCCGGTAGTAGCATTGTAACACAGGAACTGGAGCGTTTCACGCTTTACAAGATACGGTTGACTGGCGTACCCGTTCAGATCAATGCAGAAGACTTCCGCGTCGAGCTTATAGGCACACAGTTTGTGCAAGTGAGTTTCGTACGATAAATAAAATTGACTCACCAGGTTACCATCGAAGGTTCTACCATTGACTGGAAGATACGGCTTTATAAGGTAGCGTCGCTACAATTTGACTCAATTTTTTCCAGAACATCCCACCCGACCTTATTTTTTATCCGGAGTTCAGCGTAACCATGGAAGGGGTAGAGCGCGATGTTGCTGTGTGGTACGTTGGCCCTCGTTTTACACACTAAAACCAAACTTTAGGATTGTAAATGTGCGTATCCCCAAATACTATGAGTTGGAACCCATTGTTTTCACGCGCGAGGAATTATAAAGATGATAGTTAGCCATCAGCCGACAACATTCATTAACATCCATACCACTATAATGGTACTATTATCGGCGATACTCCTCGCTTGGATAGTATTTATTCACTATGTTCTGACCTTGGAGGATGGAGGCAGACCAGTTGTGGCAAGAATCCATGACGTGAAGTGGACACAGGTGATTCCACATTCGTGTACCTCGGGTAAAACAACAGTCCAACCCTTCACTCAGGGACTGCTTTTTACCAATGAACGTACAGTGCTGGAAACTTCTGGTTTATCATCCAGAAGCTTCGTACGTGAGTTTTTGTTGGACACCGGCAGGACACTTCGCCGCGTTGACTTACCGAATGACTATTTCAGTGAGGGTGCTGCTCTAGTGGTAGAGCCGAGTACGCTTCGTCTATATGTGATGGTACTGACATACACGGACAACATGATTTTGTTCTATGACTACAAGTCATTTAAACTGATGTATATGCATCCGATGCGCTATGTGGGCTTTGGTCTGACTTCCAACTACGACCCTAATTGCAGTGATCCAGAGGAGTTCGTCAAATACCAGAGGGTATGGATGACTACTGGTGGTTACAATTTGATATCGCTTGCCTTACCTCCATCATTTAGCTCAGGTCCGCCATCGGTGGCAAAGGTGGTAACGATAAATCTGAACGGCTGGGGCCTACGCTATGTGAATGAAATGGAGTACAACCACAACAGCGGCACGATATATGGTAACATCTGGCAAAGCCACTATGTCGTGGAAATTGACCCCCAAAGCGGGATATGTTTACGTATGTGGGACCTAAGTCCTATAGCAGCTCATCAACCACGCGATGTTGACGTGATGAATGGGATAGCGTGCCACCCGGCTTCTTCAACTTGCTTAGTCACTGGCAAATTCTGGCCATATCTTTACCACGTTTTGTTTTCAGATATTGCAACACCCTCACGCGACATTCCGTCATCCTTTTACCAACTCTACTGTCACGACCCGAAGACTACGTCAAGACGCCGAGAAGTGCTTTAACCAACTCATCGACACGTACCATGCCATTATCAACTGTTAATTTGAGCTCTGAGAGGAAGGTGTCTACTTGATCATCTGGAATGTGGTGGTTTGTCTTGAGTATGTAGACAAGCGTTCCCCTGCTGATGGTACCATTACCATGTGGATTAAGGCGCTGAGCATGTTTTGTTGTCACTGTGGCTTAAAACGTACGTTAAAAAGTTTTGCAAGCTCTTCGGCAGTGTATTGTTTGCTCTTCATTTTCTTAGCCATATCCACTAATTGATCATATGTGACTTCATTGCCCAGAACATCGATTGAATCCGTATCTCTGCATTTTAGTCAGTATAAATCGACCGAACGACCCACCTTACGGCAATGCCCATAGCAGAAATAACGTCGATAGCTTCGTTCTTTGACAGAACGCCATTGGTGTTTCCCCCGAAGAGGAGTGCCGCCTCTTTTGCCTACACATTTGTTTTATAGATCTACGTGCCAAACCCACTTTATCATCCATAATTAATTATTATACTGTGTACTCTATGCGTCAGTTGGCATGTTCGTGTTCAACGTGGTACACACTGCGCCACCAGCACATTTCTTGTACATTTAGAATAATTTAATCATCTAATGGTCCCTGATTGACCATGTAGATTTGAATGATATATCAGCGGATTCCGCTGCAGGATTTAATTTTTTACATACCGCGTCATCGGTACCTTCTCTAGACAACGTGTTACGACATCACTGTGATGGCCAATTGGTACGCGTTCAGCTCTCCTGCTCCGCATAGGCGGCTCCGATGGTATCGATTGTAATCCCGCCAGGAGGGCGGCAGAAGTATCGTACCCTTACGGCACCTCTCCTTGGTGTGTTCCTAGTGGTCGGTATACTTTTATCATCTTTGACAAAGGTTGTAGACATATGTCCTAGCGTTACAAGCCACATTTACAACCACTCACCTTTTCATCAAGCTTTGGTTGGTTTGATTCTTGTTGTATACATTCTCCTGTAGGTCGCTTCATCCAGCGATAACCATACTGGGAATCATATGGCACAGCTTGCTGATGTGTATGGCACTTTGGTCGCATTGGATGTGCACACTAAGCGACCCTGGCCGTGTTCCTGCAATACAGGGTATGTATCAGTCTATGTACATTGTGACGATTGCTGTAGATGACCACTTAATCGAGGACGCCCTACGTTGTGGATTTACCGACTGTCCTAAGTGCAAATCGGTACGCCCCCGCCGAGCGCATCACTGTAGCATTTGCAAATGTTGCATCTTGCATATGGACCATCATTGTGGGTGTTGTAACCTGTTAAACCATATGTTACATCAGGCCCCTGGGTTGGCAACTGTATTGGTTTTTTCAACCAAAAATTCTTCTTTCAATACACAACGGTGAGTACCTCTTTGATCGATTCAAACACATTTGCAGTACATTTTCCTGGTGGGAGCCACCGAGTTGACACTCACAAGCGCGATTGCACTAGATATGTATCACTTATACAACATGAATGTAGACCTCCTTCTGGATAAATATGGATCTCTTCTTATGGTTGCAGCGGTGGTAAGCTACAGGTTTGGCTGTATCTAGTGTTTCAGGTAAATTATTTTGTGGCAATAGTATTTACCATGTTCGCGTTAACGTTGTGCATCGACCAAATATTCAACATATATCGCAACACCACTGCTATCGACAAGTTGAAACGCGTCGCTCCCAGACCACAGAGGTTCAAGCAGACCATGATACACGTTTTTGGTTGCAACCCCTGCTGGAAATGGTTGGTTGTGATTATCTACTTTAACGTCGCCACAGGTTGCTACCACTACCGTCTAAACCCAGCTACATGGGCGATAAACTTACTCCTTCCGACATCCTTGCGCTCTCTGTCTTTGATGACAGTGACGCAGTGTTGCCGGACTACAACCATGAATTTCAGGACTTATTCACTGAGTCACCTACGCAACGTCGATGGCTGCCAAAGTGCGCCTGCTTTCGGAGAATGACCGATACTACTAATGAAGTATAATTCGTTTTTATATGATTTCTTTAGTACCTTTTGTGCTGCTGGTGCTCCACGCGCCTTATACCCTGGTGATTCCACATTGCCTGGCGTCATTACATTCATCTGGGAATATTATCTATTATCTACACGGAGACACGCTTTACACCCTGCCAAATCGGCTGGGTTTGTGTCTGCCGTTAACTCACAAGGAGCTGTGGAACGCGCCGTCGCGGACTCCGCAGCTTCGCACATTTATACGCCGTATATACGCGAACAAGCGACGTATTTGGGTGTGTTAATGTTATAGGCAACTAGCTATAATTTCGCCTTCGTCGATGATAGACAATGGCTGCTAGCGGATGGTCCACGGACTTGCCCATATCGGTCCCGTCTGGAGCCGCAGCCTTTCTGGCCACGACATCATCGCAAGATAGAGGATATCTAGGTGGTATTACAACTCAAGGAAGCATGGTGAACCTTTCGGGCCGGACGTATAAAACCGAGTCCCATAGCTCAGTGCTTCAACGCTACAGCGGCGCGCTAGAAATGCTGCGTAACCAGTTGTGGAACAGTACTGCTAGAGGGAATCTGTCGTTTGAAGAAGGCGATTCAAATGAAGAAGCTTCGACGACGCACCTTTCGTCGCGTGATATGGACCCATCGCATCTTGTCCTCATAGAGCGCGATTTATGCGTACGTAGCGCCCTGTATGTTCAGCGCCTATTGGAACGTGCAGATGATGTTCCCTCGTCGGTGTTGGACGCTGTATTTTCGGACGAAGAGGTAGTACATCGGTTGCGTAACCTACATGACAATCTCACCTTTGCCAAACGGTTATATCTACCTGAGGATGAGCTAGATCCTGGTATGTTGAAGGCTGTTCGTACAGCATCGTCCATTTTCAACGGCACTTGTGTTCCTGTTGTTATGTGGCCATGCACGGACCCATCGATCAGCGATAGCGGGCGTGTTCGCATAGAGGATTCCACAGTATTTGAGGCATTACAAATATATTGCCTGCGGAAACACAACCGAGAGCTATACGTTGAATGGGGTAGAACTGCTGCTGGATTTAAAACTGATTCGGGCCCCTTGGCAGTAGATGTCACTGACGCTGTTATCATACGTGAGATCTCGGATACCATATTGGACGAGATAATTGCAACTCTATGGTCCATTGGTTATTTGGCATTGCATATGCACTCTGTTGGATCCGATAAATTGCGCCCATATGCTTCTGCCATTTTAACGGCCCCTGACGATCTCACGTCTAGGTTATGGAAGTATTACCTGTCTTTTTCCGACCACGTCAAATTACGTTTTGCGCACATAAAGGATGTGGATGCGTCACTGAAGGAAAAGTTAAATGGTCGTGTGATCGTGGAATTATACCGTATAGTTCGTTTACAATGTGCCATTATCAAAGCTATATCGGATATTCACATTGGAACTCGTAGCATGACAATGGAGGAATATGAGCGTTATGCCGCTCACTTTGAAAGTCGTAACTTTACTGGCGCATATGCAATCGCTCGTACTTTGGTAGGCACTGAAGAGTGTGCTGGGTCACAACTTCTGAACCATGCTGTCCACGAGTTACAGGCCCTTGGCACACTGTTACTAAGCAGCTTCTTTTTGTACAGATGCTTCGGTGCTGATAAAGGCTCGGCCACTAGGGACTCCTTCCTGTCGGAAACCACGACTTACATGCGTTCGCAACTGACTGCTCTTGAAAAGGATCAGGGAGACAACAGATCACGAGCTATTTTGATCTTTGCTTATGCATCCTATTTGAAAAGACTTTCTCTCGGTGATGCTGCGTGCAATGTTGATCTGAAGTTTGTGGAGCACGTTTCAACACACCTTGATCGATACGTCAGTAGTTTAGAGTGGATGGCACTATCACGTGATATCTTAGGGTTTAAGGACAATACGGCCGCTGGATGTTTGACAACATTTCCAATTAGAATGCTTTTGATAGAGTCAATTTCATCTGTTATTGATACCTTCGGTATCGAATCACTCCCATGCCTCGACAACGTTGTGAATGCTATTTGCATGGTAGTTGTACGAGACGGGAATTTCGACCGTGGTCACCAAAGTACAAAGTTATCACTGTTGGAACGGATCAGTACATATTTAATGTCACAATTTCCATTCGGTTTGAATACTCTGTTCCAACTTCTCGGGGCATTCTTACCTTCTTGTGCTACTTCTCAAGATGATGACACATCAATGGATATCGACAATGACTACAGGTCAATGGAATTAATTGTGCGCTTCCTACTGTCAAAGTTCCACCACATTGTTATAAGCCCTTTGGGTGCACCTTTGGAGTACAAATCTGATACAGGCGAAATCGAGCTTACAGAAGATCTATACGTCGGAACACAGCTATTACATATGCTGGGTTTGGACAAACGCCTTATAATTGAAAATTGGTTCTCGTGGGAAATGGGTAATTCTATGTACGTCTTGCGTTCTGGCAGCATGGGTAAACCAGTAATTGTGAATGATTTACGTAACCTATCTTTGAATGCAAGTTCACATTCACATGGTGATCATGAGGATCTTTGGGTAGTTGATGCTGGAGTATCAACATTGACCCCCAACAATCACATAAGTGCCTTGTGGACGCAAGAGGCTTCTTTGAAAAATACTGGCAATTCTGAACCTGGATTGCGAGGATGTCGTTTTGAGCTGGATGAAGCAATGAGCCTAGAACTCCATTCAACTTCAAGCAATTCAAAGGCACAACCAGATAAAGCTACGCATTTCACATTGCTTCGTGCTTTATGGCTTGTTTGGAGGGGTTCTATAATGTACATGGTAAATACGGGTAATGACTTACCGGATCATGCTCTTCGTAGTTTTGTCACTGCCAATGCACTTCTCACTGCGCTCATATCCAAGTTTCCACGCGTGTCATCTATGGTAGAAGACCACATTTCCTCCACACTGCACATGAACGATTTTGAAAGTCAATACCCATTTGGCCCTTCAAGCATTATTTTCAACTTTACCTTGCTTTTCATGGTGTGCTTAAAGCGTCCACAGTTGCATATTATGCTTCCCGAGGTTATTGAGGCACTACGTAGTTTCCTCATTCCAACCTACGTGGTTCCAGTTGGCGACAACGTTACTGAAGTTGAGTTCCACCGTTATTGGATATTCTTACAATCCCTCGAGTCCTGTTCCCACATTTTGACCGATGAGCGTGGATTGTCTATTTTCACCATGTTGGAACGTGTTTTGCACGAGGAAGAACGTCCACTTCGCACATACCCAGTAACCCGTGCAATTTTGAAGTTCTTCAGGGAGCTTCTTGTTCAGTACCCTCCTGAACTATGGATGCTTAGCGGATGGCACCATGGTATATTAAATATGTCGCACACTTCTTTGGATATGGAGTCAAGCAATGTAACCCACGGGTTGGACCTCTCATATTTGGCCAACTTAAAACGTTATGTCGATACCAACTCCTACAAATCCAACGATCTGTACAATCCGTTCCAATCTCACCTCCTTTGCGAAATGTTTAGTTACGTCTTGAAGACCGTTTGCCACGGTATAAATGATTCCGAATTTGCGGATAATGGTGAAAGACTCGAGATTCTGGGAGATATAGCTGGAATAGCACATCTGACGTGCCGTATATTCCGTGTATACAACTATGATAACGGCAAACCGTGCTTCACTGGAGTTGATAACAAAATTGTTGAGGATCATTGGGTACAGGGTTTGAATGAGCTGATCAACCGTATACTATTGATTTTATCAGCGTCTAACTATATAATGGAACTGGTGAACATATTGACATACCAACTCGATCTTCTACACTACCACCAAGAGTTATCAGGCGCTTCTCTTGCTATGGTCAATCCATTGAGATTTAGTGAAGTGAGCCTATCTTTCTTTACTCCACGCAGCATTGTGCACCGTCGTCTGGGTCTAGAGATGCTTTCAGGTACTACTCCACCGGGTTCATATGCTTCTCGTTGCCAGTTGAACTACCAGTACCGTTGGTTGTGCAGTCAGGAGCGTAATTTCCCAGTTGACCAATCGAAGCGTATATTGGACATTAGTTTGAAGTTTTTGCGCGAATTATATATAACCGCTCTGCCAAAGAACCGAAACCCACTTTTCAACACTCTTGCCGAAACTCTAGGATCCACTTTCTTCTTGAAGTGTCGTAATGAGATGGAGCACCGTGCAAGGTTTTTGGCAACATCGGACCAATTGCTAGACACCAATGACCCTGTGGTCTACTTTGCTGTTCGGCAGATAGAGCTGATGTGTTCAAAACTCCCCCAGAGTTCGGTAATCCAATCTCTTGTGCTTCATACCTACACCTCCAGCTTCATTTCCCCTGCATCTGACATCATATCACTATATTTGCTGCTATGCGAACAACGTAAGCTACGTACCGGGGAATACATAGATTCAATGGTGGCAAACATTCGTGTGATGTTGCAACAGTTGGGAAACATCAAAGGTCACTACGACGTTATTTCGCAGACTGACAAGGATGAGATATGTTTCTATGAGCATCTGATAACTATGTTTCTTGACGTTCGTACCAACAGTTACGAATCAAGGATCTCTATCTTGCAGTACTTGCTTGTCGCTCTGAGCACGTGTAGCGGTATGGAAATGCTGTGGCGCAACAACGGTATCGATGTGACTGCTCTCGTTGACTTTGTGGATTCTATTCTACGAATGTACATTTTGCATGATCACGCGCATAACTTGGGTGATGTCACACTTGGACAATATGCTTTATTGATATTCTCTCGTTTGATGGAGCTTTCGCAGGGGATGCACGAATATTGCTGGACAACGGTGACACAGGCACTTAGGGTGTTGATTGATTTGTGGCGCAGCTTCGACTCCAACTTGTTCATCGATGCTGATGTAACATTCAAACAGTATACTGTTGTCCCTCGAAGTACTATGGTAAAAGAGGCGTGGTTCGACACAGTAGACCCCGATCTATACATTTATATGTGTGACTCTTTAGTGGAGCGTAGACTGGGTCTCCTGCGTATAATTGGATCCGTATATGCAGTTTTAGACACACTAAACGTTTATATCTCCTATGCAAGCTCGCACCGCAGCGAGTTACCGGATGATTTCCTTCGTCTACTAGTACTTGTTACAATGAACTGGGACTTTATGGATACTTTGTTCCCCATAATTGTTTACGATTCCGGATTCGTGCACAACTATGTTAAGAACGACGTGACAGAAAGGAAGATGGGACATTACTATCGCTTAGGTCTGTGGTTGGGAGAAGAATGTTCGGACCCACTCTCACGTCTGTTGCACCATTTGTACGACATGAAGATATCACATCATCACCTCTTGATGCACGGCGATTCAACTGGCGGTGTGGAACCATTCAACATGAGGAAGTTGCTATCATCATTGCTGCTTAAAAGCGCGGGAACCTCCACCCAAAAAACAACTACGAGATCTTCCACCGATGCTTTGAACATCGATTTGTTTATACCATTGCTGCGTGACATTGTAGGCCCTCCTGAAGCTAATGCATTGGATCCTGTAGCATTGCACCAGGCACCTAAGTCTGATGAGGCAACTTCATTTGAACCCACAATGCACAACGACTGTTTCTACAGTTTTGGCACTGCCAATGAGTTTGGTCACCATTACCTGATGGACATGGAAAAATTCCACCACCTGTCGGTTGTGCTTATAACATCGTCTGACGACAGGGCAAACGTATTATATTCCGAGGGTATGGCTATCGTTCGTCGTCACATCGAGTTGATACCGTATATCGAGTCTCTGAATGACCTGAAAGTTATGATTCTTCGCCAATTATGTAACCTGGCAACAAACTTCCGTTCTTTAAGCGGTGACCCAACATCACGGATGCAAACGTTGGTGAAAAATGATGTAGACTCCACAGTGAAACGTATGATCGACTGTACAATGGAGCCATTCAAGATGTTTGTGTTCAACGCTGCTATGATGTTACAGTACATGATGACTCTGCCCGATTGCCTATCGGAACATTCGTTATATGTCGGCCTCTTCATTGACTTTTTGCGTCTGGTGTTAGTCAACGGCTTTGATATCATGAAGCTAGAAACTAGCTTCTTCAGCTACTACGACTGTTACCGTTCATCTGGTGTCGAGGGTACTATAGTGGATTACATAGTATCACAAGATCTTGTTGGCAATAGGAACACCACTGAAATGGATACTACATCAGATTTCAATGAAACAGAAGTCCAAAGTGTAGAAAACACTACGGTAGGACAAGAATTCCGTTTATTCGCCATCAATGTATTCGGTGGTCTTCTTGCCCAGGTGGTACGCTCCATTTTGGAGTTCAGCAGGCACTTCCAATCTGTTTTGGAGGTCGATTTCAGCCTACCAACATCTCATCGGCGTTCCCTTAAGGTTAGACTAGCCGCTCTAGATGCCTGCATCGCAAACTCTGAAGGATACAGCAATGAGGAAGACTTTTACATGTCTGACGCCTTCTCTTCTACCAACCGTGATTGTATGTGCAAAGTGGTTGCTGGTAAGACTATCGCACTTTGCAACATCTCAGTATGGCTACACTTTATGATGTGTTCATTCTTCAGCCCTCTATACAAGACTCTATCTTGTGCTGCCAAGGCCAGTTACGAACTTGAACCTCGTGGTGTCGAGGACGGTGCACTTGAAGCATACCAACGCATGACTTCATATGTGTTAAAGACCCTTTATGATAGCTGCGCAATGAAAATCGGCTCTCTTCACAAGGAAAATGACCGTTTACTGCAGTGCTTCGTAGATGCGGGATCCAATATGCTACGTAATAGCGGTGTTGAAGCCGCTTTTATCTTTATACTTGGTCCTTATGCTTGTTTCTCGGCAATACAATCGGTGTTATCAACTGATTTCAACGCGGATTTCTTGCATGAGAAGGGATATTCATACGTGGTCCAGCTTGCTGAAGCATTGACACAACTGCCATACACCACCTCAGCCTGCATATCACCAAGCATTGTCAACGTGGGCGACTTTATGAATCCCACAATATTGATGAAGCGTGACAAGAGCTATATGGCCGAGTGTATGCGTTCTGGACCAGGTAATTCATTCTGTTACCAAAACCGCAATTGGCTTCGTGCTCTGTTGTATAAGTTGTTTGAGCGCCTCAACACAATGTTAATCCGAGGCGTACCTTTCAAGTCTGTTTTGAACGGTTTCAAAGATTCACAATTATTACAAAGGCTATATCTATATTCATTCTTATGCAACTTTGTCCAGCCATTGCAACAGGTGAACCCCAAAACGCTTTTGGCCAACTTCTCAGATCACACCCAAGATCGTGTCAAGGGCAGTTGTGTCGAGGTTATGGAATATGATGTCACCATGTGGTACCCTGCTTACCAATCATATCGTGGAGGTGCTTCCGTGAGATGCCCGTACCACTTGTTGCATTGCGGTCTACTGAGGTTTTTATCGGACATGTGCAATGCACATGTAACCGGCAACACCGTTGATAGCGCTCGTTTGGATAAGGCTACTGGCGTAGTGCCTTTGGTATTGGGTGCACTTCACCTATTGCGTCAACGCACTAGATACATTCTGGAATCTGACACGTTGACACTGGCTACTTTGGAAGAATCTCAGGTTATATTTGCCATTTTACGTCACGTTCCTAGTTGGCGCCGCTTACCAGATGCAGATGCTGCTTTAATCCCAGAGTTGTTACGCGCTTCTGTTCGTTACTTCTCCACTATTGTACAGGCGTTCCAAAATGGCTTGGGTAAGATCTCAGACCAGATACCCGCTCAATGCGCATTGGAATCAAATGAACCCATGGATAGGGGCATGCAAGATAAATTGACACCACGTGTTAAGGATGTGAACCAAGACAAACGGATCACAGTACACTGCAGTGCCACATATAGGCAGCGTTGCTTGTATCTAGCACTCAAATGTGCAGAGTCGTTCGTCACTTTCTTACTGAACACTGATATCACACTTGGATGCGACTGGGATCTCCCTCCTACCATGGAACAATTCCTAAAGACTGGCGACAGCCGTAAAGTACGCCGCATGTGTGCTGTAGACCGCAGCATGTTCCAATCTCTGGTTAACGGGCGTCCTCTGGGCACCAGCGGACGAACACGTGACATCCAGTTAATTGCTTCACCACACGAGCCATCTTTCGAGCTTATGACTGATGCGCTGGGCACCTGTGTCGATCTCTACATATGGTCCATGCGCCTCTGCAGGGAGTTGCGTAGCAGTAACAAGGAACCATTCCTTGTTGGCGCACGTCACGATGACGAAGGAGACGTTCGTGTAATGCTGAGTTTATACTCCATCGGCAAGGGTGAACCGCGTAGGGAACAAGTCGATGGCGTGGATTGTTTGGTTTATAATGGCATCTCGGTGTTACCACACAGCCACGTGGACGTGGCGCCAGCTGAAGTCACAGTGTCTGAATTCCAGTCTCTATTTGAGTGTATAATCGAGAAAAGTGCTCTGTTCTGCACCCGTGCTGTTAACACTGCATTTTTGCAGAACCAACTCTATCCTCACGAGGATTCAAGGAGCATGATTAAGACAGGCCACGTTGGTATGCCCCCTACATCACATTCGGCGCTATCTCCGGACTCCAAGCCGGGTTCATCTCAGTCGTTGCACAGCATTCTGACTCTTTTGCACAACGCATTTTCCGAGGTTGCGGCCAGCTCAAAGTATCTTTCCGGGTCGACCATCAGCTTCTGCAAGGTTTTAAGTGGCCAGGTAGAGCGTCGTATCGGGCAGTCCAAGCTATTATCTGACGCTTTCGGCGACACTTATCTTTATTTGGAGCATTAGTCTCACGTTTTATGTGGAGCGCTTTTGGACGTGGTTGTAACCACTAACTTCACAAATAATCTATCGCACAATTAGAATATATAAAATGTGTAAAGACGTTGATTTATCTTCTGTTGGATTCCTTGAGGAATCTGCTTTCCAGCGTCTTCTTGGTGATGTAAGTGTTTATATTGGCATATACACACACTTGTCTATAGTTTATCGACCCTGCGCCTTTAATTCAGGTAACTGGCGTCGCCACTCGTGAATGGCAGAACCATGTTGAGAGATATTTGAGCAGTAACCGGGTTCCTTTTGGCGTTTTAGACTGCGCTGCCTTCGCAGGTGGGTTCCTCCTATAATAATCTTTTCGACTTATGTTGTCCAGAATGCCGCAGCAACAACCCATCTGCACTAATGCATTGGTTGTGGTCACGGTTTTCGAAGAAGTTAGTCAGCGGAGTCTGTTCAACATTTCCTCGGGAGGCTGTTCGCGTCGGAAGACTGAAGAATCTGGAGCTCCACAATTCCACCGATTTAGTGCGTCTTATACACTCACTAACACTATCAGATCCTGATGGAACCCGTGATACCACTGTCAACTGCATGGTTATACTGGTACAAGACTACCAAGAACTGCTGATCTATGAGCCTTCTTTGTTGAACACCCTTTTACGTCTTCACGAGAAAATCTCACGTATGCATGACCCAAATATGTAAGTTAATCTTTTATGTTATCTATGCTCTACAGTCAGTTCACCAAGAAAGTTATGGTTGTTTTGATGGGATCCTATCCGCTTCCTCCAGAGGCCGCCAAGGGTGACTTTGCCATTCCCGTTATCCAGCTGAAAGCGCTGGACCAACAGAGTCGAGCTGAGCGGATACTTGCGGATAATGCCGCATATGCCACATCTATGGCATCTGAAATTGTACCTGGAATTAGTACCGATACTGCGGAATACCTATGGGATGGTTTTGTACGTTACTTTGTGGGTGTTGTATACTCTTGGTACAAGACAGACTGCGTTTCTATGGAATTCTACTGCAGGTATGCCATATATTGATCAACTATAATACACATTCCGCAGAATATTATGGAAAATATTTCTGGAGCCACTGCGCGGTTCTTCCTTACCGGATGAGACCCAACTGGAGGAATGCCTTCACCACCTCTGCAAGAGCGTTGATATGCACGTCCACAATCTGATTGTGCATTACCAGAGCAGGTTCATTAGCGACTTGTATGATTCCAGTGTCTCCCACAGCGTGATAGCTCACAAACAGCTTGACAAGTTCCACGGCAGCCGCCTGGCAAAGTACCTAATTCTCGGGGCTGCCATCTCCACCATGACCAAACCAGACCAAATACGCCGCCGTATACGTCAGCAGAAGATCCGTGATCTGGGTACCGACAACAAGGTTTGGCACCGTCGACGCAAGTTTGACTTTTGGACCTGGATCGCCAATACTGAGTGGGTAATGACTTCGAATGAGTCGGAGAAACTCACTTTGGACCACATTTTATTTGGCCAGGTATGTAACATAAGTGTTGTAGAATTACGTCACAGGTTCTTTGGGTGATATCTGAGGGTTACGTGAAGCCACTGAGCAACATCGGTTTATGGCGTCGCCTACCGTCTTCACGCGGTGCAGCCCTTTGGAGGGTATCAGACATATTGCCTTCTGCAGACTTATCATGGCGTGATTCTACGTGTCACCACAACAACACTGAGATCAGTGCCTATCTAGGTCAGATACTTGGTACTTCCGCTCGCTTCGTTCTTTGCGTAAGTTGGAGCAATTCTGTCTATAAACTTCCACAGGCAACAAAGGACCTTATATTGTCATCTGTGAAGGACTTGAACATAGATGTGCAGCAATACCTCTTTTGAGATGATGTTGTGTCCCACGGTGCCTGCATCAGCGCGGGCGGTAACATTCAGTATAAATAATTATGCACCTCACTTCGGTGACAGCACGCCGGGCGCTGCTACGCAGCCGCCATTTGGGTCTTCGTCGGTTCTCAACACCGTCGTATGACATTTTTAAGAAGCTGAAAGACAGCACTGATGGAGATGGCGCATCTGAGCAGTCTCCTGCTGGCAGCGCACGCAAACCTTCAGACAGGGTATTATATCTTTGAAAATATGACACATTTTATGCATTAGGTCATTCGTCTGGTGGACGAGATCCTTAATTTGACTCTGATAGAATCTGCTGATCTCTGTGACCTATGTCAAGAGCGTTTGGCTGGTACGTTCTATTATGTCCTTTTACGGCCTTAATTTATGTTCAGGACCAAACTTTAACGCTGGTTTTATTCCTGGCAGGACTCCCTTTCCGCATCCACACACCTTCTTCTCAGGTATGCCGCGAGTTCATATATTTTTTCATCATACACAGGCGCTGGCATGATGCCAGGTGGCTTTGCTCCATACGGTGCAGCGTAGGTTATACTGTGACCATAGGACCATTTTATATAGACCTCCGGCATCAGCCGCTCCTGCTGCCCAGGCTGCTGCGCCTACTGAAGAAAGCGCTCCCACAGCTGAAGCATCGCAACCCCCAAAGCCAGGTTTGTCACCGTAAGCATGATTTACATTTGGTTTCAGCTCAAAAGGCTACTGGAACTCTGACACTAGTCGGTTTCGACGCTGCCAAGAAGATTGCTCTCATCAAGCTCGTTCGCACCATTACTGGTTTAGGATTGCGTGAGTCCAAGGAGCTCGTGGAGAGTGCTCCACGTCAGCTGAAGAAGGACTTGCCCATGGAGGAGGTCCAGAAGCTGGCTGGGGAGTTAGAGGCTGCTGGAGGTACTATAAAGATAGATTAAATTACTGCTTATCTGAGTCTATGGATGAAACAGAGTCTGAATCTGACATAATGTCTGACAGCTTATCTCTTGTTTGTGATTTACCGCTGTAGCCTATATGTCCTGTCTGCCTCATCGGCTGGCGTTCATCAGTGTCGTAGTCCTGCTCCCTGTGATACGACGGCGGTCCCCTATGACCACCACGGTGGTTGTCATAGTAACCATAGTACCTAGACCTACCATGTTCCGCAGCATCTGGATGATATGGTACATTGTGTGGCGGTGAATAGTAGTTACCATCGTGCCTCATTGGCGGTGAACGTCTTGGATACCTCTCACGCGTAGGACTGTATCCCGCATGATTGCCCATACGTGAGTGCATCATCACATCGTGCGGCTGCCGAGTAGGTGGTAATGCATCAGATACCTTGGGTATCCTGAGTTCCGCGGACATTTCAGGGTTATATTGGTTTGCTTCTGATGGTTCTGGGTTTGCAGCATTGGTATCTTTCTTGCGTTTTGGTATTTTTAGCGAATCTTCACCATCATTTAAAGAATCACCCTTCTTCATGGGTTTAAGGTTGCGCCAACTTTCTGTTATCCTCATCGTCCTCATTGTAGCACGTCGAGCAGCTGCCCCAACGGTTTCATCCTTTGTTGTTTTGCCTTTTGCTTTTGACGCTGGTGCCTGTCCTAGATTCTTGGTTTTAGTTCCCTTTGTTTTATCCTTGGAACTACTGGGTTTCGCTGTTTCATCAGAATCAATGTCCATACCGTTATCGTCTCGATCGATATCCATAGCTTCTTCTTTTGCTTGCGTATCCTTTGTTTCTTCCTTAACTTCAACATCACTTATATCATCTTTATCAACGTAGTCGCTTAAGTCGCCAAACAGTTCATCCATACTATCTACATCGGAACTATCCGCTTTAGTGGGTGTTGGTGCCTTTGCCTTCTTAGCTGCCGCTTTAACACGTGTGTTTTTATTTCCTGTAGACACTTTAGTTTCCGTTTTCGCCTTGTTAGATCGTCCTTGTTTCTTAACACTTGCAGATGAGTCACTATAATCATCCGATGACGTTTCTTCCTCCTTTCGTCTACCACGTCTAGCCCTTGCAGGTTTAGCCTTTTCCGTCTTTTTCTTAATCGGTGTTGATTCGTCTATTGTGATTCTCGTACGTCTTCCTTTGGCTGATGTTGTACTTTCTGGTGTCATCTCTTCTACATCAGAGTTTTCCACCCTTATGTCGACAGGTGATGGATCCTCTAGTGCCACATCCTCTTCCTCATTGGAATCATCCACTGTAATTTCCATGGGAGATGCCTTTTCCATATGTTTTAGTTCGGACGTCATCATTCTGTCTCCCATATGCCTAGGAACGGAGCTACTTGACCCACCCGATACGGCATCACCTTGTTCAGCCGAAAATTTGCGTTGTATTTGTGATGCCAGTATTGCTGTTGCTTCATCTGGTTGTAAAACCGTACATCGTCTCACGTTTGGCATAGAGCATGCTTGGCTTGGGGGAACCTGCATCGTATCCCTTATCTTGATGTAGTCATATTTTGCGAGTATCGCGTTTACGTGCTGCATATTAACCTCCACTTTGCAAAACCCCTCTCTCCATGGTCTGAAGTCCAGGACACCAGTGTATCTCAGTTTGAGTGGTATTTTTGTCCTCAAATACTCCAAGTGCTCCAGTGCCGCACTTCGGTATATATCAATCAATGCTGTGATCAACTCCACTGGGAACACCTTTGTTCTCCATGCGTACTGCGCCATACATTCCATATTTTGGATGGTGCGATAGTAGTTATTTGCTCTATGTGCAATCAGTTCTAGCGTTGAGTACACAACGATCCTTATGCGTTCATCAGCCTGATAGATATTCCTATTCAGCAGATCCTCCACATCCCTCTGCACCGTTTGAAGGTCATCACATACTCCAATATAGTCACCTATATCTACAGGTTTATTATATCCCAATTCCCCAGCGCCTTCTGTGTAATTCCCGCGGGCACCATATTCCTTGCTAGAAGTGGAGCGTGTTGAGTAAGCACTGGTTGCCCTTTGACTTACTGGTTCCTCCTGCACAGCATCGGGCGTGAACCTAATTTTGGGTATAAGTGAAGTGACAACATCACTGATGGTCTTCAACACTTGCTTTAGTTCGTTGACATCTGCAGAGAAATTCGGGTCACAATCATCTTCACTGTTTTCCTGGTCAACATCCATACTTGGTGAAGGTCGATTCTTTTGCATCTTAGGCCCCGTTCTGGTTCTCCGTACCTTCTTTACCTCGGTCGTTTCATCGTGGTCATACAAATCACTGAACCTTCTATTGGCGAATCTTAACCGTGGGTCTATACCGCTCATGATAGCAGATGACCACCTTGTTCGTCTGGTCGAAGCATCTGTAGCGGCGCTCGTTTCATTTACTTCGCTCGAATGCTCAGTATCCTCCATTGGTACGTCCGACGGCGGTTCAACCGCATCGATTGTACTAGAAGGCTCGGCCGCGTCTTGTGGGACCTGTTCTTCCATGGTCGATATCGACTATTCCGTTGACGTTAGGTCGTGACAACCCAACCTAATTATACTATAAGACAGCGTGGTACAGTCCCCTGTTTCTTTACTCGTACCGTGTCACATTTACCAGCGCTTAGCCACGGCACCAACCAACCGCAGGGTTTCGTAGAGCGGGTACGCCCGTATTTACTGTTGAAATCACCATAGGTGCATATGCTTTTATTATCTAATATTTAAATACATGGTCTAGATCTGCATTGTATCATTGGAATGTGCTTCTGGCCTTGACGCGTGTAGCCCACGACGTCACAGGTACTGAGGTCATTAGTGTGTTACTTCCCTCATCCGGGTACAATTCTTCGTTTTTAAATGCCAACTGTATCCATCTTGGCTTCTCATTTGAGCATATGATGGTTCTGGTCACACTTTGCAGGGGTCACATGATCTTTGTTCATTTTGCAAAGGTTGTCTACAGTTACGGCTCCCAAAGTGGCGGCCCATAGATTGTAACAAACAAAGTGTAAAGCGGTGATACCTGTGACTACTGATTGCAATCTTCTGGCCTATGTGTTGGATAATCGTTTTTATACCTACACAGTTTGGATTCCGTGATCAGTACCGTCAACTTTTGTAATCTACTATGCTCAAGAGTTGTGCCAAGCTCTAAGTGTCACTTATGAATCTAGATTTATTATTAATGGATTTATTATTTCAGCTTTTGTTTTAATACTGCGTCGTCTGTTTTGAGGCTCAACACCGGACACATCTGCTAGACAAAACAACTACTTGGTTGCGCGTGATAACACCTGGAAATGATGGATTAACTATATTTGAAGACTCTTGGTTATTCGATCGATGTTCTGGTTACAGCCATCGTCTATTTGTTAACCTCGGTGCAACACTGTTGCATTTGTAACGTATTGAGATAAGCGGGATACAATTGTTTCTACCTGATTAATAACAGAATACAATTGTTAATTCCGTATACAGAAAACATATGTTTCTACCTGATTAATTACAGGATACATTTTTTTCTACCTGATTCATTACAAGATACAACACCGTGTCCGGTATCAGCGGAATAACTCAATTTCAAGACCAGTTTGCCGAGGCAATTCTATACATACTGTGCAATGCACCTGAAACAAAGGCTACTGAACACATTCAGCAACTATTCACTCTTGCTCCAAATAATGATTCCAGGATCTACCTAGTTGCAACTGCTGCTGTTTTTGCCAACAGTGGTTACTACTGTCAACGGAACGTTAACCTTTCAATGGCATAGATGTTGTTTCCCATTTACTGGATAAGCGCATATTACACTGTGACACACGATGTTACATTGTGACAACTGTGGAGAGTCCATCGCCTTCACTGGCGATGGCGAGGTGACCTGTAACGTTTGTGGTGTTGTCCAGCAACAGTTCACTCAGACCATCGTCGAGGAATTCTCTGGCTCCTACTCTCAGACCCAACGTATCGGTCGCCTTAAGCCCACTGAGCCAACCCAAGATGCAGCCCCTCAGACTGCAGAAACTGACTCACGTGATTTCCAAATAATTATGGGTATCCAGATGATTCTGGAGAATCTGAGCAAGATCTTGGTTAAATCATTTGGTTTTTCCAACCAAGTTGAGGTTGAAGCCAAAAACATCTGGACCAGCTATTTAACTATGGTGATGGAAAATGACGTCCCCATTGGCAATATGTTTTCCGACCCTTTGACAAAGGGTGACAAGTACTCCGTTGACTCAAGTTATATCAAGAGGACATTCCAGGTGCCCAAGAACTATGAGAAGTACACCCTTCCTCGTAGAGTGCACAAAGGTAGGTCACCAAAAGATTTGATCAATATATGTCAGTGATAAACGACATGGGATGCACCAGCTTCGAATACACCACTGTGGTTTGCGCCAATATTATGAGCCAAACTCGTCAAGGTAAAAAGACCGCCGCGGCATCTCGCGAGGAAGGATCCAGCAATACACGAAAATCGTCGAGGGCTTCAAAAAAGAAACCTGCACCTACTTATGACTACAGTGATGTCAAGGCATATCTAGAGGATGCAGAGATGGCTTCCACCGCAGAGCCTTTCTTTGAAAGCCAAGTTGAGTTACCAACTGGTCGAAGGTGCAACCCTACTGGATTCCCCAGCTACGTTTTGGCTGCTGCAATCGCTTTGCGTAAATTGCCTGCTGCCATCTGGGTCTCGAATGTACGCCTCCATCTGGAAAGACCCAACCCATACAGAGTGGCTTTCAAGGTATGTTCGCTCATACATGTGACTGACAACTATCAGATGGAAGCTGTATATCGTCACGATTTCCTTTGGAGGCTATTTCATGCTTACCCCAATCTAGACCCACTCCCTGGCTTGGAACCACTGATTGGCACCTACGGCAATGTTTCCAATGACGACATCCTTAAAACAATCGAATCGAAGCCACTGACAATTGAAATATTATTAGATGTGGCCAACCGTTTTGGCATTTCACATCCCTTAGGCCACGCAAAGGTACTGGCGACATCTAAGCTGCATTTCAGGCTGCAAGTGATTAACATCTTGTTTGATCACCTCACCACGCATTATTTTGGCAAAGAGAAAGATCCTGAGATGACCAAGTTTAATATATCTTGGATCGCCCCTAGGATGGACCTAGATCTAGTCTGCGCTCTACTGTATCTTGCTTTGCTCAAGTGCCGCTACGCCTTTGTTGTGAATGATTTTGTCCGTTGGGTTATGCAGGGTCGCATTCCACTTCGAAGCAGTGCATGTTTGCTTCCACAATATATTATACGCGCAGCATTTCGTGACAGTCGCATGGCACCGAGCATGAAATACGCTCCTAACGAACAGGTGGAGATGTCCTACAACCTGTTTACCAACGCCAAGGTTCCTCACAGCTCCATCCACCTCGAGTCTATTGTATCTCGGTTGATGATATGTGGCATTTTGGGCAACACTGATCCCAACAACCCAAATACATCCTTTAACGTCCATGGATTATGTAGGCGTTTGGTCCATCACCTTCGTCTCCCAACTAACGTCCTGCCTGTTGCTGACATGGTTATACAACGCATAAATACTTCATATGCTGCTTCAGGGGAAGACCTAATCAAATACCCAGTTGACATTGGAGATGTTGCCGCGGGGCGCATGTCATCAATATATGGAACGTGTATGGGATCATATCCGGCACACGCATTTGCTGCTGCCTGTGTCCTTGCAGCTTGCAGGATGTTATGGCCCATATTCCACTACAATGCACCAGCTTTTCCCAGACGTGAACACAAGGAAGGATCAGTCGTGTCATCAACGGGTGCCGTCTCTAATTTCAATAGCGACTTGCTGGAATCATACGTCATTCGTCGGGAAAGGTTCCCCCAAACAATCGAGTTTGACAGCATGAATATGCAATGGGTAGTTCGTCTGTCCAAGTACCCCGTTACCTCCAAGGACGACAATGCCTGGAGCGACGCTCTGCAGCAGGACGCATCACTCAACAACGATGAGCGTTCATTCCTCTCCACGATTGCCCAGAGTATGTGCAATACAAAGGGCGACAATGTGGAGACCACTGTTACCGAGGCCCCGAAGCCAAACAATGTTGCGACCTCGTGTAACAAACCCCTGGTTATGGTCACCAACGACGACCCTGCTCCAGATTACCTCCAGCCACCGGACATTACCAAACAGCACTACTCACTTCGGGAATACATCTTCGACGCACGTGCTCATGGATATCGCCATGCTGGTATATGTGCACTGTTGTGGTTATTCCACCATTGCCCAGAGGCAGCGGTTAATGCTCTTTCACAGTACTATACAAACTCTGACATCCGTTCTCTCAGGCGTCTGGCTGCTGACTTTGCCATTAACACCAGACCTTCACTACTTTCTGGTAACCTTCTGCGTTTATACATGGGATTTACTCCTCCCGTGGGCCTTGATAAGCAGATTATCACCAGGCTGTTGGAAAGGCGTTACCGTGACTTATGGCTGAACATGGCCGGATTGTGGAGCGGTTCAGCGTCACACATGTTTGGTGTACAAGATGATGTATACATTACCCATGCTTTAAACAAGATGACTACGCAGTCCTTGCCTGGCGACACCAAGGAACCCAGCGGCGCCCATGCCTTAACCATTGATAAAGTGCGTGAATTGCTATTGTCCCATCTGCAGTCGGGTAAACTACGGGAAATCACGGGTTCTCTCCCAAGCAACCACGAAATATACTATACTCTCACGGGTCTCTTTTGCCAATACCCCTACTACTCTGGGTGGACCCCTGAGAAAGCTTTCGATTTAGACATTTATAGGCATTTAGTCCCCAACCAGCGCACTCAGCTTTTGGATGGTGCTGCAGAGACTTTGGCCACCCTCATCAACTCCAAGCAGAATGACACTTGGTCCTCCATTTCGGCAACATTGGAAGAGTGTCTGTTGTTGGATGACTCCGGCGCCCCCGAGAACAACTGTTTCCCCGAGATGATGCCACACGATGTAGCTGACAATTCACTCAAGGATGCCTACGACAACATCCTGACCCACTTGACGGAGCGTTTCCAGGATATGGGCACTGTTACTGTGATTGGTCGTCACTTACCTCATTCCCCGTGGCGCGACTACAGGTCTCTAGGTGGTAGGTTACGTCTATATAGTGCTATAAATATACAGAGGATCTACCGGTGGCCTACTTGGTCATTCTAAAGTGCGCCTCAAGATTCATCGGCGCTCCGCTTACACTTGTACACTCATGTTTGTGCAATATAGAGCATATTCTAATCAGGTCACAAGACTTAAACAGTTAGTTTCCTCGACTGTGATGGTTGCAACAACTGCTGGACGCACTTGAATATGTAGATTGGCAGCCATCCCGTTAGCGTGATCACACTAACACGCCATACAAAGGCCGTAGTGGCGATAAATGCAAAATCAAAGTAGTTTCGCAAAATAAGAATAGAGTAGAAGTACACTACGGCGGTGCATATCATGCTGACCATGGTTAGCGGGTGGTACGTGTGGAGCTCGGTGTATATATTTAGCAGTTCCAGGGCAAACAGCGACGTGCACGCCACTGAGACCAGGCTCAGCATCGAGTTTTCGAAGAGTATGATGGCGCCCAACATCAGGATTGCACCCTGGAATACCGATATCCAGACCCATATCAAGAATGTCTTCACCGACATCACGCGCCCCGTATGCAGCGTCTGGTACAACTCCGGGAAGAGGAACACCACTGACTCCTCCATTTCATAGTCCAGCACCAGGCTGTATAGCGGCAGCATGGTGTAGTAGGTGGAGAATCCAATCTGCAACCACCCCTGGAAGAATGCCAATGGCATGTAAAAGTACATTGCAGAGAACATCCCCTGCATAACGGCGATAATCATTCCCCTGTGTATAATAAAGTGCGTCAGTGATGCAGAGCTCTTGTAGCTATTACGTCCGTGCCACAGTATAATCCGTTTAATGTAGTGGAACCGGTTGATCGAGTAGTCCGCCGACAGGCTCGCCTGTAGTCCTTCCTTGCCTACAATACCGATACCCACATCTGCTTCCGTAATCATGGGAACATCGTTGTCCCCATCTCCGATGGCACACGTGCGTTTTCCCGTGTGTTCTTTGATTAATCTTACTAGTTCTGCCTTGATAAACGGGGTACACCTACAGCACAAGACAGCTGGCGCCATGGTAGCCACCATAATGAAGAACTTGGTAAATTCCTTTATACTGGTCGCAACCACTGCACCATCTACCACTAGCATAGTCGATGTAGGACCCATTGAGAAGTTTTCCAGTTTCTGCCTAATGTCATCCTTGTCCTTGGTGTTCTCTGAGGTGATTTGACACAGTGAATGGCTCTTATCCTTGATACCGGCGGATATTGCGATACACTTTGCAGTGTCCACTTTGTCACCAGTAAGCATCCATATTTTGATACCAGCATCGCGCAGCGCTTCTAGCGTACTGCGTACGTGTGGCTGTAGGTTATCCTGTACTCCACTCAATGCCACCAGGATCAGGTCCCTCTCAATGGTGGAAACTACTCTTTTCATTTTCTCCTCACGGTCATTGAGGCTCAATCTGGCGTCCTGGTATCGACTTTCAAACGCTGCAAACTCTGCATCTGACAGCTGCCTATACCCGAATACCAGCGTCCTGAGTCCCAGGCGTGCCATATTGTCACATTCTTCCGCTAACCAAACTGACCCACGTGGCTGCAGCAGGTTAATCAATGCCGATTCCGCTCCTTTACAGAAGAAGAACTTTTGTTTAGTCGCTTCTTCCTCTACGATAATTCCCATCCTCTTGGTTTCGGAGCTAAATGGGAACACCATGAGTATATTAAAGGTCAGATATATCGATCCACAGGCACATAGTACCATTTTAGTTTCGTTTCTTTCACGTAACTCGACATCACACATCCTTGCAAATGATACCATCGCAATTTCATCTGGTGACGATGCCTGGAAATCTAGTTTATCCTTATCGGCGATAGGCGTGACCGAGTGGCATATTGCCAATGAGAGTATAGCCAGTGACAACTTCGTTTCGATATCTGTTGCTTGCGTTACCTTATTCAGTGGCACGTGTATCACAGATCTCCTAGCGTTGTCAACCGCTACACTACCCCGATTTGGGCTACTCACGGAGTCACCGGCGGTATCCCCCCTGGCCAACAGGGAATCACTGCGCGAGTAATCCTCAAAATACTTCCTAACAAGTTGTCTTATAGTATCTAGGTCTTCTACTTGGAACAAGGCTCTTCCAATGTGTATCCTGTCTAGGTTCATCACATTTTGTGTCAACGTCCCTGTTTTGTCAGACAGCAGGTACTCTATCCTTCCCAGTTCCTCTGGTATCAACGTAGTCCTAGGCACAGTCCCTGGTATTTCGGAATCCATGGCCATAGTCCTGGAGTATGTAAATTTGGCAATATCCAGGTTAATTCTGAGTGAAATGGGTATAATCGTGGAGAACAGCAGAAGGAATTTAATCAGCCAGATGTACCACCTCCCTACAAACCCACCAGGTATGACCATTGCTACTGACATTGCCAGCAGTATAGAGAACAACACCTTTGTCATGAGGTTAACTTCCCAATCGAAGCATCCAATTTTGTACCTGGCCCTCCTTGCATTTAACGATGCCCTTACTTCTTTCCCTATATATATCACCAGTCCATATACCGTGCCCGCAGCGACTATAGTATTCATCCATAGTGCATTATCTACACTCAGTGGCTCAACAACTACATCATCACTGACACTCAGTGTTTCTAGACTAGTGTGTCCAGGAGCCTCAACAGCAGCATTAGCGATACTACTGGTCCGAGTAGGAGTATTGATGGGACTATCCAGAACATCATTGGTAGCAGTAGTAGTATCATTGTTAGTAGGAGTACTACTAGTATCCTGAGTACCATTGTTACTATCCTGAGTATTATCTTCTGCACTTTGACTAGATTCCACAGCACCCTTATCAGTACTATTATCTTCCAGACTTCCAATACCTTTAACAGTATTATTACCTTGTAAACTTTGACTAGATTCTATAGCACTCTCACTATTGGCGTCACTGGTAGAAGTATTGCTCATTAAATAATCCACCTTCTGGAATGTGATTTTGCCATTAAAAGAGTATATTTCCTGCCTTGGCGGTTCACAACAGCACACTGCATTGATTTTACAGATATCTTCTGCCGATTTGAGAAACTGTGTCACGTGAACAGCTTTCTTCAGTTTCCAATCAGTTTCTCCGTCTAGCTGGTCCGTCCTAATGAAGCTGCATCCGTTGGCTTCCGACGACCTCAAAAGTATCATATCTGCTGGCACCCTCTGGTTTTTGCGTAGTTTCACCACCGCTCCCACAGTGATTGCCTCCGCATTTATCTCCTTAATCCCCTCGCTGGTCAGTATTTCATACTTTTGGGAATTCGCTTCTCTGTCTCTGAGATACCTCTTGTAGTCATCGCACCCCTCCTTGAGCAGCGATACAAATAACACCAATGCTAGCGGCCCAAAATATGTAATGGCTGACTCCACTGCCAAATCCGGTATCAGTTGTGAGAGACTAATGAGCAGATAGAAGAGGTTCATAAATACCCTGTATATCATATTACATTTTTTTGTCGTCACTTACTTAAACTGCTCGTATAGTACATATGGCAGAAACGTTAGGACGTTATATTTAGTGTTTCTCATGCCATTCCAGACTGCAGGTAATATATATTCCAATGTCCAAGCTTACCGAAATTGCGTGGTATGCTGCCTCCTCGGATGGATACATATCTCAATCCTGGCATCAGCCTGGTATTACATCTTGTTGCGATAAGGAAGCGTATTCGGTCCATAATGGATGCCGGCTTCTGCAGTTCCTGCAGGACCCACAGGTCGTTTTCCGCTTCTTTGGCTTCGACCTGCGGGTCGCCGGTATCCATTGACTTCCTATCCATCCTATATTTGTGTCAACCCATTAAAGCGATATCCATCAAAAAAATACTGGTAGGTCACATTGACTACTTGTCGCGCACGTCTCCGTTGTTTTCCTCGGCTGCATACCACATTGGTTACACCGACGAGCACGTTAGATCTCATGGCGCCTCGGTTGCACCATCCAATTTATTATATATTACTCTAGATTATATATTATCGAATGGTTGGAACATGTGTATACCCTCCAGTGTGCGTGAGGCCCTGGGTACCCATTACCCCTGTTGACGTGCAATTGCGTACACCTATAAGCTATTCAACATTTGTTATTCTAGTTGTTTTTGCAATATATTTGCGGTGTATTGGTGCTATCAACACGGGCGGTCTACACCTAGACTGTTAGTTGACATCACTCCCTTTTGACACACCGGTGCCTTCTGCTTGGATTACCCATGAGATTATTATTGCAGCACCCTTTGGCGTTGGATACAACGTTTTACATTCAATCTCATCGAGATTCCTGCATCATAACCGCTGCCTTTGATTCTGGAATCTCGCGAATCGCCAACACATTGGCTCCATCACACTAAGTATCTGCTTCCACTGTAACAATTGTACATATGATCATATATTAGAGCAGAGCAATATTTTGGTTGCTAGAATTTATGCTTCCTTCTGCGGAATCACACAGACCATCTAGACACGGTCCCCACCGGTTTTGTCCTTAATCGACCGGTGTCAACAATCACTTTAAGCAAGGCTATGAAAATATGCACAATGGAGCAATGATAATGGCTCTTTACAATGCCACCTGGCTGGAAGGCTATGGCTGTAGATGCAAAGGGGTATACCAGCTCTGGTGTTGAGATGATGCAACGATGCGTCTTACTACACGGGCATGGTTACGTACCGTGGTCGTTGTTTGGGCTTTATGGCGCCATATTCTAGCCTTCCAGGTACCATGTGGGCTGGAACCACTGGTTGTATGGAGACACACTTCACAGACTCCCGTGTCGACCAGAAACGGCAGTCACTTAGCACTTTGTGCTTTAGGAGGTGCTAAAGAGGATAGCATCCTGGAAGGTAATGGAAGTGGAAAAGGTAATACCGCTGTTGAAGGTAATAGTACTGTTGAAGATAATACTCAGGATAGTAACAATGGTACTCAGGATACTAGTAGTACTCCTACTAACAATGATACTACTACTGCTACCAATGATGTTCTGGATACTACACATACTACTAGTAGTACTCCCAACGACACAGGGCATACTAAAGAGGGTAGTTCTCTGGAAGGCCCTGATGCAGCACAGCTGGTACAGGATCTTGAGCTCTGTGACGAGCTGAGTCAGAGTTTTATGAAGTATGCGCTGAGCATTATTCTGGGGAGGGCACTGCCCGATGCCAGGGACGGTCTCAAGATTGTACATCGGCGTATCTTGTGGGCCATGCAGGTAGGTTGTTACGCTGAGCCACCATCGTTACCAGGTCATGAAACTGAATGCATCATCGCAATACAGGAAGTGCGCCAAAGTCGTTGGTGACGTGCTGGGAAAGTACCACCCACACTCGGATAAGTCAGTATACGATGCGCTATGCAGGCTATCGCAAAACTTCATGATGAGGGTGCCGCTGGTCGATGGCCACGGCAACTTCGGGTCGACAGACGACCCTCCTGCTGCCATGAGGTACACCGAGTGTAGATTAACCAGATTCAGTGAGCAGCTATTACTGGGCGACATGGATTACACAGTGGACATGCTGCCAAACTTTGACTCTACTGAATTGGAACCTACTGTGCTACCAGCTAAGGTCCCAATGCTGCTGATCAACGGCTCTTCCGGCATCGCCGTAGGACTGGCAACAAGCATTCCACCACACAACCCGGGTGAAATAATAGAGGCAGCCATGGTGATGGCAAGGAACCAGGGTAAAGTGGACCCAGAACGGCTGTTGGACATTGTTAGAGGCCCAGACTTCCCTACTGGCGGGCATATTATCACCACCGCGGAAAATCTGTCCAAGATTTACACCACTGGCAAAGGGAGTATCATGTTACAGGCCAAATTCCTGTATGAAGAGCGTATCAGGGTCAAACGAGATGGAGATGTATCCATTAACACATACAACAGCTCGAGCCAATTGTCGTTCTCTGCTGGCAGCCGCATATCTATTGTTGTGAAGGAACTACCTTATAACGTCAGACTCAGGGATGTGATGATGTCTATATCTAAGGCTGTGGAGACGGGTGCCCTAAGGGGCATTGCCGATTTGCGAGATGAATCAGACCGTAGTGGGCTCCGCCTGGTTATTGACTTGAAGAAACACGTCACTACCCATTTGGAGGTGGAGGAGATTATGACAAAACTCAAAAGGATGAACGGACTGTGTTCGTTCTTCAAGTGCAACTTCATAGCCCTAGACAGCAGTGGCACCAAACCTGTGCGACTCAGTTTGTACTCGGCGTTGAAGATATGGCTAGACTTCAGGGTGGAAACTGTACGTAGTCGTACGAAACACTTATTAAGCCAAGCCAAAGAACGATTGAACATTGTACGGGGCCTAGTGATTGCCTCTAGTCACATAGACGAGATTATCCGCATGGTACGTAACAGCACTTCACCTACTGAGGCTAGAAACATGTTATGTGACAACAGGTACGGCGGGTTGAACCAGGAACAGGCAGCTGCTGTTATGCGGATGACTCTATCACAACTGTCACGCATTGAGCGTGAGAAGTTTGAAGCTGAGGCATCGGAGTTAACCGCGACCATCCGAAGTTACAACCACCTGCTGAGTGACGACTCCAGGATCTACACTTTGATTGCCGATGAACTTGAACAAATTCGCCAAAATCCGCGAAAGCTCTACACATGTCGCCGTAGATGTACCACTCTGTCTGTTACAGGCCGTGTGAAACCATCGGGTGTTTCTACCAAAGGTTTAATCGACGTCGTAGACCACGGTCCTACTGAGCCCCTGGGTAAGGATTTACCACCGACTCTAGAAGACAGCACTGATGACGATAGTGACATTGACATCAATACTAATGCTGTTGTCAATGACAATAGCCTAGACACTGTTGACCTTTCTCTTGTCAGCAGTGGTGGTAACGGCCGCCAGGAACCCAGTTTGATTGTCATCAACAACATGGGATGGTTACAGCGTATAAAGCTGGACAATAGTTTTTTCACGAGCCAAAGAGCGCGTTCGATATATTCATCCCGTGTTTACCAACCCAGCATTGCCCAGTACTCCATCACCGGCACTAGTGACCCCGCTGCTGACCCAGGTTCACCACAGGATGACCTGGTGATGAAGCACGGTCTATGTTTCTCTGGGGACACTGCTATATTGATAGGTCAAGACGGTGTGTGCCTAATGTTCCCAGTTTCCAAGTTGCGTCTCTGCAGTCGTGGCTACTCACTGTGGAAAGCTCTGAAGCTCAAGAGTTTCGACAAGATTGCTTATTTCATGCTGTCCTCTAGAATTCACTATAATGACGCATCTAATGGCACTCGGCATAGTCTCCAGTTGCCCAACAGCGACAGCTACTTGGTGGTTGGTTTCTCCGACGGTGACATTGCTATAACCTGTGGAAGCCAATTATTGAATGCCCGGACGACCAAATCAGGTATAAGCCGATTACGTCTATGGAGCAACAGGGATGAAAAGCCCGTTTTCGCATTTATATGCGGCCCTGATGACGACATATTCGTGGGAACATCTCAGGGCTACTCACTCCGTGTCCACGTGAAGGAGTTCCTCGGCGGTTTGGACAACCGTGTGAAAACCCGCCGCAGGCTTATCAGGCTGAAGGACAACGATGAAGTCACTTGTGGTGCTCTTTTGGAAGCGCCATTCAGTGAAATGGATACTTCTGTAGCCCACGGTATCCCTCCAGAGCAGGGCGGCACGTCTCCTACCTCTGATAATGGACACCGACCTCAGGTCGACAACCGGCATCTTTTGTTGTTATCGCATAACGCCAGGGCCAAATTGCTGCCATTTGGTGAAATACAGCAACGCCGTCATGGATGCTACGGTTACAACATCACTCGTCAATCTGGCGAATCTCAGGACAGATTAGCGGCAGCTGTTGTTGTATCCCCTGAGGATAACGTCCTTTTAGTGAGTGAGCAGGGTCTATTGGCTCGAAAGGACCCGTTCGTGGTTCCTCGTGCCCTACGCCATCACAAACTGCGCAACTTCTGGACCCGCCCGAAGGATGACGACACCTTGAGATATGCTGCGAGGCTATAGCTATATGGGTGCCATTAACCTTTTGTAATATGGTGATACACTAGACTATGCTGTAAATCACTAACGATAACTTATGTGGATTCCATATGCTCAGCTAACGTTGGCTAAAATCGCCTTATGCGTCTTTGTAGCCGCTCAGATTTGAAAGCAACACCTAGAAAAAGCAAGAAGTCCCCTAGGGGTGTGTATGGTATGGTCAATTCTTTACCAGAGAACATAGTTAAGTACCGCGTGTTTGGTTGACACCGCTGTGGATTCCAGCCTTTTTATCCAACCATAAAAACTTGTTTTTAAGTGTTATAACTCCGTATGCACACGTGTTAAAGCGGTTACTATTGAGGGAACAACAATCTGGGGTGTGGACAGGAAGAAACATCTGCCAAATATCACGCTGCCACGCGCAATGCGTCCTATGTACAGATCACGCAGCATAGTTATACTATTTTATACTCTACTAACGCATATAAGTGGCTATTATGTAGGATTCCCGTGGTCATGCAGTGCCTGCTGCTGTACTAAATGCTACACCATCTGCGGAATGCTGGGGCGCGTATGTCGTATGTTGTGTTGGCCAGTATTCCTCTAGGCTTCGGCTTGTTCCAATTATCTAATATAACTACGCGGTCTTCAGGAAATAGCGCGGTAACCCTGAAACTTGCGTGATACTCTATATTAGCCTAACGACTAGGCGTATATCTCTCAAGAGTTGGAATGGCTATAGTCGTAACGCGGAATTTTGATATTTAACGTTTTATATGAATAACCTGTAATTTTGTGGATATTTATTGAAGTGAGTAATTTTTTGCAAGCACTGTTTTCGCCATGGAGGGACATGCACTTGGCTCTTCATTAAGAAGACATGTTGCTTCTGGTACCAGCCGGCGGTCCGGCTTTGGAAAAGTCCTGAAGCTGTCTGTGGTAACTACTGCGCTTGCTACTGTTTTGGGAACTGACATGGTCTTCGCCGACACCCGAGTTCAAGGTAAAAATGCTGGTTCTCCTGTGCCTTTGCCTAGAATGGCACAGCAATCTGCTAACATTGGTATCATGGATTCTGACGACGAAGTTCTGGACAGAAATGCTATCTTGAGGGCTAGTCGTGAGCAGAATGCCACTCCAAGCCCTGCTGCTACTCCTGTGAAGACTCCGGACAACCACTCCGTTGAGCAGGCTGGCGCCTCCGTTGAGCTGCCTACACAAGTTAAGGCCGCAACCCGTACGGTCGTCGACAGTGACTCTGACGACGGTATCATATCCCGTCCTAAGGAGTCGACTTCTGCTTTTGCTAAATCCGCCATGTCTCAAAATGCTGACGGTTCGAACCAGGCCGCCACTCAGCAGCCTGCTGGTGTGAAACCAGCTCTCCGCAGGGTTGTCGTTGACAGTGACGATGATGACGGTATTATCCCCCGTGCCACTGCAATTCCTGTTGCTCCCAAACCCGCTGTTGCGGACCATGAGGATGTGATCACTCGCGCTGTTAGACAAGTTATCAGCAACATGGCCGCGGATGGCCAACTCCCTAAACCAGCCGGTAAACCGGGGTTTCAACAGGGGTTTCACCCAGGATCCCAACCGGGGTTTCAGCAGGGGTTTCACCCAGGATCCCAACCGGGGTTTCAGCAGGGGTTTCACCCAGGATCCCAACCGGGGTTTCAACCGGGGTTTCAACCGCCCAGCCAAAGCGGCGTGATCGTACCAGAGGCCATCCTCGATCCGTCGAAACGCGAAACGGTCCCAGGTGAACCACAATTCAACCTAGTATCTCACTCTGTCTATGGACCAGCTGGTCGCATCGTGGGTGCCCCAGTTAATCTCATTGCTGGTGGAAACACGGTCGTTAGGGCTGATAACAATGACATTGTTATGATAGAGGGTGCGCACCATCCATCTGCTACTGTTGGTTCTGGTATCGCGGTCGCAGGGTCCACTTGCGGTTCTATGGAGCCTGCCAGGGGGTTTCTAACGCCACGAAAGTCGATCTCAGTCTATCCTCCTGGCGTGGATGACTCCGAGCACAACTATGTGGGACCCTTCTTCTACAGGAAGAACCCACAGACTGCAGGTTTGGAAGGCGAATCCACTGAACAGACTGTTGTGAAAGAACAGGAACCTGAGGATGTGGAAGTTATCTCAACTATTGACCACACTCCTTGGCCCGCCTTGCCCGAGTGGGAGGATGCACCCAAGGAAGAGGAGCCCCAGGACGTCGAAGTTATCTCATCTGTTGACCACACTCCATGGCCTGTCATGCCAGAGGATTATGTACCACAGTTGTTGACTCCTAGCTCCATTGATGACACACAACCAACCGAGCCAGAGAGGAAGGTACCATCATTCGACCTTTCCGGCAATGATTTCCCACTAATCGATGAGGGAGTTAGCGAAGTGGAAGAGGATGACGAATCACCTATCCTTCCACCACCAAAGCCAAAGAAGCCAACGGTTATTGAAATATCAATTCTTGAAAGGAAGGACAAGGACGGTAGACTGATTTATTCTGAAACGACAACCAGATCACCTTTAACTGGCAAATGGTACCAGGGTGAATTTAAACCTCTCAATTTCCCACCTTCCACGTCCCACATAAGAGTAAGACGCCGTAAGCCAGCTACTAACCGTGGCTGCAACACTGACAAATCAGGTGAAATGATCTCAACTGTCGATAACACTCCATGGCCTGTAACCCCTGAGTGGGAGGATGAGCACGAGGAAGAGGAACCGAAGGACGTCGAAGTTATCTCATCTGTTGACCACACTCCATGGCCTGTCATGCCAGAGGATTATGTACCACAGTTGTTGACTCCTAGCTCCATTGCTAACCCTCCATCGCCCACCGAGCCCGAACATGAGGAGCCCAAGGACGTAGAGACTACCTCAACTATTGACCACACCCCATGGCCTGTCATGCCAGAGTGGGAGGATGCACCCAAGGACGTAGAGACTACCTCAACCGTTGACCACACTCCATGGCCTGTCATGCCAGAGTGGGAGGATGCACCCAAGGACGTAGAGACTACCTCAACCGTTGACCACACCCCATGGCCTGTCATGCCAGAGTGGGAGGATGCACCCAAGGACGTAGAGACTACCTCAACCGTTGACCACACCCCATGGCCTGTTATGCCAGAGTGGGAGGATGCACCCAAGGACGTAGAGACTACCTCAACCGTTGACC